>APFE030040278.1:328045-508907 GCA_000404065.3 Pinus taeda | reverse complement strand
GAGTCCAACAGACGTGACCACCTCTTGTATTTCCTACATGCATGCCTCCCCAAATCCGCAGATTTATGCGCTCAACGACAGATCCCATGGTTTAAAGATGCCGGAACACGTCTCGAGCCAAAAGTTTTTTTGCTACTAATTGGAGATCCCACCGGCCCTAGAAAGAGCTCTGATACCACTTTTTATGCTTCTTAACCTGCAAATGATATCCAAAAATAGAATATGCAAAGAAAAGAGACCGAGAACACAGAATATGCGAAGAAAAGATATCCAGAACACAGAATAGCGATGACTTTATTATTCAAAGAGTAATTTTCACTTGCCTCTTCGAGGGGGCAACCTCTAATAGAGCAGAGCTCAATTACAAAAATAAGACACGATGCTCCTCGCAGGGAGTTACTATCCTTTATATATGACTCCTACAAGTAATACCATGGGCAATACATATTACTGAATACACGTCGCATTGCAACTAACTATGGTTCTTATTAATTCGGATTAAACCACTTACAATTATAATATGGGCTTTATTGACTCTTAACTATGACGTGGTCCCATTACATAGATAAGGGGGTTAGGGTGGGACCCTAACAGCTTCAAAAAAGATGGGTCGAATCAGAGTTCGAATGTGGGAGATATTGTAAATTTAAAATCAACTATTTTTTCTGAACTTTTCTGATGGCGGAACAATTGAAACATGAATCTGAGATTTTATAGTGTGTAGATAAGGATTTCCAACACATAGGAAGATGAAAAATGATCCTTCTGTTTCGAAAAATAGGTTATAATAAATATTATGAGTTATATTGACTGAGTTATGTCCATTTTAATTCTGGAGTAACATTCGGAGTGGGTTCCCTTTGGAGACATGCCCTCCCACCCCACTTTAGTAGGCATCTGGTTCACATTCATCAGTTTCATCAAAATAGCATTCGGCTTGGGTTCCTTGGAGATGTGCCCTCCCACCTTAAGCTATGCAGGCACCTACTACTTCATCAACAACCAACATCATAGTTATGGGTCAACCTCACAAAATCCTTTTCATCGAAGTCCATTTGCTAGGGCACACATTGTTAGTATCATAGTTGGTCACAATCATTACAGGGTATCTCTATCCTCAGATCTTTTGTCATGGTTATGGGTCATCCATAAACCAACACTGTTAGTATCACAGTTGGTCACATGCATTATACAACATCTTTATCTTCAGACCATTCTTCATCATGGTTATGGGTCATCCACAAACCCAAACTTCATTGAAGTCCATTCCCTAGGGCACACACTATCAATATCACAATTGGTCACAAGCATTGTCGGATATCTCTATCATCGGATCTTCGTTCATCATGGTTATGGGTTAACCACATAAAACCCTTCTCTTTAGTGGTTCTTCATATTCAACAAAGGCTTCGTAGGAGGGAACTTCACGCAATGGGAACCATTGCTTCTTAAGGACGGAAGAACGATCCAAATGGAAAGTGTCATCAACCTATGGTATTCATCTACCCATTTTATTCATCCACCCATGGAATTTACCCATTCTATTGTAAGTGGAATTCACCGATGGTATTGTAAGTGACATCGACCCATGGTAATCATTCACGCATGGTATTGTGACATCCACCCATGGTATTCATTCACCCATGGAATTGACCCATGATATTGTAACTGAAAAATACTATAAGTAACAAGTTGAATTTTGTAAAAAGACAGATTGTCCACCACAATGTAGCTTTTACATTTATTCTCCGTTATAATAAAAATTTTCTTTATGGTTTTGCTTATTGGACATTCTCATCTTTTTCTTCAGGCAATTTCAACTTTTCAGCTCTTAGGGCCTCCCCCCAAGATCCAATTAATCATATTGAAACACTCATCTATGCTAAGACTATCTAAGTATTAAATGCATTGTCTATGCTAGGACAATCTAGTATTAAAGATATGTTAATGAGAGTTGGTCATGTGACAATAACATAATGATATATCCCATACAATATTATACCAAATTTGACTTTTTCAAGGGTATTAATTTGAATCAAGTGATTTCTGAAAAGAAATAGAGAAGAATAAATTTGTGAAGAGGTGGAATATTGCAGTAGTATGGAAGTGGGGGTGTCCATGGATAAAGAAACATGCAAAATAGACATCGACAACTTTTGTTCCTCCCCTCCCATTATAATTTATTAATTTATTTAATGTATTTTATTTTATGTCTATTTTTCTCACATGGCCAACACTTATCAAAGCTAGCCAATTTTTGAGCCCCTAAACTACCCTTGTTCTAGCCTTTCCATATTTAGACTTCCACATGAATTTCTATTTATGCTAGCTTGGATATATTCATGCCTCACACCAAAGTTTTTTGGCCTATGCTTTATTCGGGCTCTGCACATTCATTGTTCAAGCCTAGGCCTCATTTAGCTTTTCAAATTGAGGCAAATTCTCCTCACACTCCAGACACTTGTGACACCTGTGCATTAAAACCAGAACAAAATCCTATCTAATCCTTGAATACTTCCTAAGTCGCTCCACATTAAATTAGCCCTCTAAATTGGTAGTTGTAGGGAATACTTGTCGGGTAAAAAATAATGGTATAGAATCTTTTTATCTTAAATAAAAGCACTTCTCATACCACCTCGCTCTCTTCACACAATTGTAAAATGTAATTTCCCAAACAAATTAATCGAAAGGGTGGAAAAGGAAAGAATAGAAACCACAAATATGTGTGGGAAGTATAGGTAACCCCTCGAGGCTATGGATTGTTGTTGGTTGTAGGGTCATGCTTTTATGGTACCAAGATGGATTGTTGTTGGTTGTGGAGCCATGCTTTTATGGTACCAAGATATCTTCATCAGGGCTATGAATGCTTATGTGCACAAAAACAATGTCGAGAAAAAGATGAAAGGTTATATTCAATATATTTATACTTATCTTTAAACTCCATAGCTCTACCTCTTTTAAGAAATAGTATGAAAAAAGTGTCCTTGACTACCATAAGCTAGGTCAATGTTGAGGACATATTTTATAGAATTTATATTGCTTGATATTTCTTATGTGTGACGCATAAATAATGGTTTCATGTCTGAGGATTATACAACTTACTTTTTTCAGCTTTGATAAATTCAGCCCCACTATTTATACTGGAGATAACTTCTTCATCTCCATGTGTCATTAATTGTTGAGGCCTCAACATCTCCCCTTATTTTTCTCAAAATCATAGGGCTGCCCATATAAATTCTCATAATTTCATTTTAATTGCTTTGGTTTTCTTTATTTTTGGTGAATTTATTTTATTTGATTTTTCCTTTTGCCGACTCCATCACTTTTGGTTCCTTACCATCTTTCCAATGATAAAAAAATTTCTAGATTTTGTTGCACAATTTAAAAGTTGTGATTGGTCAAAGATGGGTCATTTTAATCATCTAAGCATAGAAACATGTATATATGTATTTATAACTTGTAAATATAATTTTCAATTAATTATATTCATAATTTAACTAATTATTAATTAATTTATTATAAAAATTGTTTTAATTAATAAATTATTAAGCAATTTTATTTTATTAGTGTTTAAAATTTATTTTAACACACACACAGATTATATATATATAAATATATGTTTCAATTAATTATATTCATATTTAACTAATTTATTAATTTAATTTACTATAAAAATTGTTTTAATTTAATAAATTATTAAGCAATTTATTTTATTAGGTTTAAACTTTATTTTACACACACACTGATATATATATTATATATATATATATATATAATATATATATATATATATATATATATATATATTATATATATATTATAATATATTAAACAAACTTCGAAATATCTATACCATCAAGCATTAAGAGGGATCAAATCTTTTGATAAGTCACCGGTTCAAACTCCCCCGTGGGTGCTTAGGTAGTATTAATATAGAGAGAAAAAATATCGATAATTCTATTAATGTTAATTTGTATAAGTAATAATATTAATTTTAATATTATTAATATTTGGATAATGTTTTCTTTATTAATGTTTACTATTTTCTTTTTACATACATTTTTTTTATTTACATCTATCTAACTTACATCTGTGTATATACATTTCTATTTTCAATTATAAAATTAAATTAAATTTGCTTTTCCTTTCAAATAATATTTTCCTTGTACACATATAGTAAAGCAAAGTTACAAAAATTCCATATAGATTTGCATAGTTTGTGTCAAAAGAAATCTCCTAAGAGGGTTGTTCAACAATATGTGAGGAGTTCCATTTTCTCATTTGTATCATGTACTTAGTATTGCATCACATTATATGAAAAATGCATGAGAGTTGTTTAGTAGTATGATAGGGAATCATTCAAATTTACATGTGGATTTTGTTAATGATGACAGGTATGCAATGAAGGGGTTGGAATCATTAATTTCCAAGTAGTCTTAGTGATCACAGACAAATTATATGACTTTTAAACTTTCAAAACACATTCCAAGTATTTCATATTAAAACAAAAATTGTCTATAAATTTTAGATAAAATATTTTTAGGCAATGAAAAACTATTCATTTACGTGTTTAGAATTTGAGAGTAGTAAAAAAAAAAGTGTTATTTTTGTTTAGTACGATAAGTTTACAAATTATTCATGAATATGCATAAAAATGCCTAAATAAAAACAAATCCAATCTGCATATTTATTTTCTGCAATAAGCAAATATTATCTTACACTCTTAATCAAATTAACAAATTAATTCCACCTTATTGTCTAAATTCTTATAATAATAATATGAACATTTTAAATGTAAGCAATCTTAAAGTAACAATACTAACTGGCAGATTTATTTGCCCAATAATCAAATATTATTTTGCACATTTATTTTCCGAATAACCAAATATGATTGTACATTCTTAATCAACTTAAAAAATCATTTCCACTCAAAAGTCTAAATTCTAATAAGAACCTAATAGAGAACAACTTTGAAATAATAATTCGAAGATCTTAATCAACTTAAAAAATCATTTCCACTCAAACCTCTAAATTCTAACCAGAGCCGAAGTAGACAACAATTTTGAAGTAATAATTCTATGACCTAATAGATAATCATTAATTCATCCCAAATATCTTTTAAATTTTTTTAGCTTAAGTAGAACACAATTAAGTAGTAATAGATCTTTATTAATTCATCCCAAATATCTTTTAGAAAATTCCATAACCTATCTCACGTTATAATTGCAACAAAACTTTGTAATTGAATAGGCACTATCCTAACGAGCCGCAGAGTAGGCACTTTTCTAACCAATTCCCATAGATGTTTTTAGTAACCGTCAACCGTGACTACTTTTTGCCACTTTTCTTCAATCCTGCTCCATCAAAGCTACCTTTCTGTGCTGCCTTAACTTTCAACTCCTTCAAAGCCTGTCATCAAGAGATTAAAAAATAAAGTGTTAGAAAAGCTTTCCCGAAATAAAGAAACACGGCCACAAAGAACTATGATCCTTTAGCAAATATATAATAAAGTTGAAGGAAATGATAAGAAAGCATACCTTCTCCTCTTCCTTTTTCTTCTGAATATAAGCTAGGTCAGCCTGCAGCACGGCCATAAACAGAAAATCAGACGAACTCAGACAATACAATGATTCAATGGTGACCTGACAGAAAATAATCTTGCAACTACGTCCAAACTACAAATATTATTTATATATATATATATAAACTCACGTGTTTTTTATGAATTATTAAAAAGAAATTACATTTTATAGGACAATACCGGGATAATTAAAAAAAAAATAATTACATTTTATTATAATAAGAAATATAATTTCTGAAGTACGACTACAAAAAATAGTATTGTTGATATTACATGATATGTAATTCCCTTATATATTTTAGTAGCAAAAATATATTTCTAAATATTTGAGTGTATATAAAATAACATAAATTTTAAATAAAAAAAATTTCTTAGATTTTCACTATATCACCCTTTCTCTCTCTCTCTCTTCTCTTCTCTCTCTATATATAATATATATATTATATATAAGAGAGAGAGAGAGAGAGAGTGAGAGAGAGAAGGGTGATATAGGATGATACATATGAGGAGAGACAAAGAAATAAAGAGAGATATATCCTTGCCTCTCTCTTAATCTCCCCACATATATCTCTCTTTATTTCTTTGTCTCTCCTCATATGTATCAATCCTATATCACCCTTCTCTATTTTGATAAGACTCCATATCTATCTACTCCTTTCAGTATCCCTCTCTATCTCTCACTCCCTCCCTATTCATCTTTCTATCTCTCTCTCAATTTCCTCCCCTTGATCTGACTTTCCCAATAAATTACTCTCTCCTAGCCCTCCACCCTTTTTCCTTTTATCTTCATTTCAACTCTCCCTCTTTGTCCATTCATCACCCCTCTCTCCCCCCCCTCTTTCTATTTTTCCTCTTTGTATAATCCTTTCTCTCTCATTCCCTATGTGTCCCCCCTATATCACTCTCTTCCCCCTCTCACTATCGCCCCCCCTTATCTTTTCATTTCACCATTACACATGCTCTCTCTCTCTCTCTCTCTCTCTCTCTCTCTCTCTCTCATCCCCTACACTCCCTTATCTCTCTCCCCCTCTGTCTATGCCTATGTTTACCTCTTTATATATCCCTCTACCTTTCCCTATTCTCTCATATTTCCCTCTCTTCCTTTGCCCATTTCGCTCTCTCTCTCTCACCCACTATCCCCTCTCTCTATGCGCTATATATCCCCCTCCTCTCTCTCCATCTCTTAGCCCCGATGTTTCCCTATTTCCATCTCTCTCCCACTTTCCCTATTTCGTTATATCTATCTCTTCCTTCCCACATTCCTCTATATATCTCTCTCTTCTTTTTCCCATTTCTATCTCCCTATCCCTCTTTATTTGTCTTCTCTACTACCCTCTATATTCCTCTCTCCATAAGTCTCAATTCCATATAGCCCTCCCTATACTTTTACCTATGGATTTCTCTCCATCTACCCCTTTTCCTATCGCTTTCTACATCTCCTCATCTCCCCATCGCTTTTATATCTTTATCTCTCAGTTTCACTATTCCATCAACTCTGTCCCTTTATATCTTCCTTTCTCCATCCATGTCTCACTCTCTGTTCTCCCATCTACCAACCTTTCTCTCTCTCCCTTTATCCAAAGCTCTCTCTCTACCACTCTTCCTACTTCTCTCTCTCTCTCTCTCTCTCTTTGTGTGTGCTTTTGTTGCCATTCTATATCCATATTTCTATCTCTCTCTTTCCCTAAGCCTCCCTCAACACCCTATCACTCTTTATATCTCTCTCCATTTACTTATTCCCCACAAACCTATATTCCTTTCCCCATTCTAATATTTTTATATATCTAACACACACACACACCCACTTTGACCCCCTCTCTTTCTCCCTTTATCTCACATTCCCTACCCATATCTCTCCACACCTCTTTAGTCCCTTATACTTCTTATTATCTCTTTCCATAACCCTCTCTCTCTCTCTCTCTTTCTCTCTCTCTCACTTTCCTAATCAACCATGATGTATAAAATACCATGGATATTCCACTAGATAGTTCAACATAATACATCGGTGATAATAAACCAAAATCTATAATGTGAATGATTAATTCCTTTTAGGTTCCAAAATTTTTATTATTGTTTTTAAATTTATGCATGTAATATATACTACATGGGAAGTAGAGAATAGGTAAGTAAAATAACTCACAAACCACAATGAACACCAAGATATTGTTTAGGAAACCACTTTAGGTGAAAATCCATATGTAAGCTCTTTTGTTTTGAATTGAAATTATGTCAGGACAAAGGAGAAGGAACTCTCTATGGATCTCCTTAATACATGTGGACCATGGCATAATATTGTACGTATATGCCCTCTGTTACAATATCTATCTATCAACACTTAGATACTCTACTCCACTATGGAAATGCTTGCAAATAAAATGGAATTTGTTTTCCTCTAGTGGCCTAGTTATAACATAGTCAAATAACCAATTTAAGGATAGATTTGACCGATTCAACCCTTAACATGAGTTCAAATTCAAACCAACTAGAGTATTATTCATGGTATCCACTTGGCTAGCCCATTTCCATGAGTAATGGGGGCTATCATCACATCCTCTCAAACTATGGTGGTAAATCATGATAGATCAACTTCTGAGAGGCATAACATTTTCATTCAAACTTTGATTGATGAAATTATTTCGTTGAAGGAAATGAATTTAATTGTATAAAAATGTTACGAAGTGCATTTCTTAAGAGGGAAACTTTTATAACCAAAATAATTTGTTCAAGGCCTCAAACAGGGCCCAAAATGTTTTAAACCTCAATTCTAAAAAATGAGTCCCACTAATTAAATTACTCTTGTAACAAGATTCCTTCAATTTTACCACTCAAGAAGAATAAATATGGATAAAAAATTATATAATGATCAAATATTGATCATACCTCCCCATTTTTGGTGCCATTTGGTCCCCAAAAACTTGTACTAAATGAGTTGAGAAAGTGTTTCCTCTACCTTCTCCCTAGAGCACCATTTGTCCTGACATGGAAGTCACTGTTTAAACCTAGTCTGCAACACTTCATGCTACCCATATCTTCTAGTTCCATACCTCTTATGGAAAACCATCTCTTCTGCGAAATTTGGAAAATCATATAGTGTAAATCTTTTATGGAAAGTAGGACATACTCCTCTTCCTCATCCAACATGAAAGGCTCATATTGTTTTAGAATTTCCACATTTTCCACTAAGTAAATATGCATATATGTGGGTAGAATGATTTTATATGTATTATGTCTCAAATTTTATAATATACCAAAGGGACATGCCACATAGGCTTTCTCTCCTTATAAGGACCCTATAACTTCTCTTTGTTCAACCATAACAATACTTTGTCTCCAACTCTAAATGACCTGTTTGTATTATGCTAATCATTCCCACCCTTGTATTTTTCTTGTGAATTTTTCAATGCCTTCTATACCTATAAAAAATATACCTAATCTTATAAACAAATATTCCACTCTTAAACCATCGCCTATGACATGTCCCCTCATTCATCCTTTCCCCCAATATACAACATTTGGAAGTAGAGGTGGCAATTTTCTTCAACAAGTTTCAAATGGTGACTTTTCAAATGAATTGTGAACTAATATGTTGTGCAAGTATTATATATAAACCACATTTTGATTATATAACTTCAAATGCTTTTGATTATAACCCTTCAAATTTTGAAACAAAGTCCTATTGACTACCTTTGTTTCCACTCTATCTACGAAGGAGATCTTGTATAACAATCACATTTATTTTGTGTATATCTTATCCCAAAATGTAGTATGAAATGCACTAGTAAATATAGTTTCCTTGTCTAAAACAATGCTTTTCGGTATCCCAAAATACACATAAACATGTTCCAAAATCAATTTTGTTACTTATTTCCCCATGATTATATTTTTACAGGGCATGAGATTACACCACTTGTTGAAATTGTAACCATAAATCAGTGATGATGTTCCTTCCATGTTGTTGGAAAAGATTCCTCAATGTCCATGTTAATCCTTTCCAAAGGCTAAGTTGGTACAGATAAGGGATGTTATAGACTCACTTTTTGTTTACTAGGTTTCTTCGTAAAACAAATTATACCTCCTTTAATGAACCTATCTACACATTCTTACATCTTGGGTTAGTATGCATTACATATAAAAATTGGAAATTGTCCTCCCAACACCAAAATACGCTACAAATTTGGAGGTTTGAGCCTCTCTAATCAACTTTATATGCTCACCTTTAAGAACACATAGCTTATCCAGATTATATAATAAACCATTCTGAAGATCATAATAAATTGCGTTGTCATGATAGTCCTCATGAATATTGAATTTTGTCTATTAATATACCTCCCTAAAGTCCTCATCCCCTATATGTGCCTCTGTATATGAATCATGGGTGACGGGATCCATGTGCATCGAAGGTCCCAAAGTTATGAATTTTTATGTGCGTTGCCTATAGAGCATGTCAGACACATTTTTTTTTACACCCTTCTTCTACTTTATGACTAAATGAAACTTTTATCCAAACCCCATTCACTTGTAATGGATAGTTTTTTGTAAGTTACTCTAGGCCTCTAGGTATTGTAATAGCTAGAGATCTATATGGATGAGTATCTCCTTTACCATTAGATAGTGTTTCCAATTTTTGATAACTTGTTTGAAGACATATACCTTCTTGTTCTAGATATAGTAGTTGGAGACTACCCCATGAAATACTTCAAGATTGTAGCATACAAGAGTTCCTCCCTACATCAAGATTTCTCCCATGACAAAGCTACTCCCATCTATCACCACTTCAAATCATTACTATAATTTTTTTATGAAAGTACTTATGCTTGACTTATTTTCTTCTTCAAATATTCAAAGGTCATCTCTGTTGCTTTCCCTTACTAGAAACTCTGGCTAGTTGGTGGTAGGGTCTAGAGTGTTGTGGCAACTATTGAAAGTGAAGCTATGAATATTTTCAGGATGCTACCTAAAAAATACTATCGTTTAAAACATTCGTAGGCATATTATCCTTCACGACAGTCTCCATGTTCACATGATTTATATTAAGTTGCCATATAACAATTAAATAGCTTAAATACACCAAAGACTATTGTGAAATCTCACAACTTCTTCAATGTCTCTAACACGTACATCAAATGTGAGATGTTCTCCATCCAAGTAGAAATGTATACCAATACATCATACATATAAGCAAGAAAAAGTGAATCTATACATGGGCACAATATATCATTCATTATTTCTATGAATATACCAATGTAATGCATAGAATAGATGCCATGAATAATGACTAAGGAAAACATTTTTTGGTTTTGAAGGTCGGCTTCCAAGTATCTTCTTCTTTGACTCGAAGATAGTGATATTGTAATTTTTAGTCCAATTTTGTGAAGTACTTTTCTCATTGCAACTAGCCAAAAAATTCATCAATCATGGGAAGAGGTACTTATCCTTGAGAATAATTTTGGTTAATATAATATAATCAATTCGCATTCATGAAATCCCCTCCTTGTTTGGAAAAACTCTTATGGGTGAAGCATAAGGTACTTGGTCGAATGACACCTTCTCTGATAGTTGACACACCTATTTCTTCATCTTTTTTACTTCTAGAATGGTCTACCTATATAGCTTAATATTTGGTAGTGTAGTCCAACAATATTTTAATATCGTGCTCCACTTCCATCTTGGTTGTTGGAATTATGGTTGGTTGATTGGTTAGCATTGATGTCAACCTAGTATTGACTCATAGTCCTATTTCATAGTTGGTTTTTAGCCTAGTGAAGAAGAGTTACAGTGATTGGCTAAGGTTGTATAGGAACTAGATATTCTATACAGGATTTGAAGATACCTTGATGCAAGTATAAACATTTTTTAGGCACTGACGTTTGAGCTTTCATTTATTTCAGTAACATATGTAGGTTAGAAGGAAGTAATCTGTGTCCACAAAATTTGTGTGTCAGAATTTCTTTGAAACTCCCACATCCATGTCTTAGGTAAGGCATGAATAACTCATGTATACATATATAAGTGAAGAAAAAATAAAAACCAAGTTATAAAGCATGTAGTCAACATTATTAAAAATACCATCTAAAGAATCTATCATTTTTTCCCGTGATAATCGAAGGACTAAGAGATTATAAATTAACACGACAGTTTGTTATTGGTGTGAAATTTACGAGTTTGATTTGGCACCTCTTCTCATCAAATATATCTATATTTGTTGGTTTTTCTCATGTTCTGGCACAATATGGAAAGAGTGCATAATTGAAGTGTGATAGAAGATTTTTTTGAGCACCATATAGATCTAATGCGATGGGAATCAAGTCAAATGAAATAGTTAAAATTTGTTACATGTAAGCATGGGTCTGTGAATGTCACATAAAAATGTTTGAGTGGAATAAATGCAACTAAGCATGTTCATGTGCATATGAAGAAAAAGTATAAATTCATGTTTTTTTTTTTTTATCTGGCATTGAATTAAAATTACCCACACATGTAGTGAACTATTGAAAGTATTTTGTGCACCATTTAGTAGTTGGAGGGCATACTCAAAGTTGATCATATTTAAAAAGAAATTTTATCATGGACAACATGTGCATCATTGAATAGTTATATTATATTGATTTTGATTTTGTTGGGGTAAATTTTCTAGTATGCTAATTTATGTTGTCTAAATTTTTGTTAAGAATAATCCCTTGCATAACACTACCAAGAATTCATATGTAGGAAAATTATAGATGGTTGTGGGAAGAATGTCAATGAATGTTTGATTGATTTTATTTTTAGAAATTTTCAATATCAATTGATGTGTATGACTATGTTGTGCATGTTATCACTCAGAATTTTCTCAAGGTTAACGAAAGAAGTTTCCAAGGTAACCACAAACCTAATCTTTTAGACTCGGGTTCTAACCAACCTAAGTCTAGAGAGGGCTCTCTCTTTATAATTTAACTTTGTTTTGGGTGGGATTTTAGGCTAGTTCTTAGTGCTTATGTTGTTTTGGTTTTCAATGGGTGATGGAATTAAGAAAATAGATGGGCAAAGAAAGTATTCAAGCCATTGGGATATGGAGTCAATCAAGAATGGCTTAACTAGATCTGATCAATCACTAAGGTAAGAGTCCATAGGGTAAGCTACCACAACAAAAAGAAAATCTACAAGTTCAAATGGATGAAGTAGTCGTAACCAGGGCAAAGGGCAACAAAGAATCCTTAACCTGGATTAAGATGAAGAAATGAAGGATGATCAGTAGCAAAGGGCAATGAAGTATCCGTTAATATGGACCAAACGGGGGAAAAGGTAAACTATGGAAGTAAAGGAGCAATTAAGAATTCCTAGACCAGGATAGTTTAGTAGAAAACATATAGAAAGTAAACAGTTAAAACAGAGAGCATTTAAGCTAATTCTGAGATATCATTATTTTTTACTTTACAGATTTTATAGGAGACACATATGAATATTCATAACATGAAGAGAAAACAATATTTAAACACGAAGATATAATACTTATTTGTTCTAACTACACACAAGAATCCAATCAAATGTCCTCAGCTTTATTTCATATCCAACAAAACCAGTCCAGTCTTAAGTACATTAGCTCCTTGGCTCAATATAAAATGCATACAGAAATGAATTTAATCCATGACACAAAATACTTCAAATGAAGAAGCATTTATACTAATTCTAAACTGAAATATCTTGAAGAAATATCAAGATTGGTTCCACAAATATTTCAAACTGTTTTACATTAATAGAACTTAAATAAAGGACACTCAAAACTAATGAATCTATTTGGCACTATGTTTATGGATTTATGGTCACAAATAAGAGAAATTCAAAGTCAATAGCAACTCTTAAGTGATGATGAGGTATCCCAGTCACTAACTGCATCCTTTATTTGTGCATTCTGCCCCAGAAATTCTGCAAACTTAGGGTCCAATGATACGCTTGTAGATCTCAATCCGAGACAGATATGTAAAATGTGAAATATGTTATTGTACATAAGAATTATTTTTAGATAGACGTCTCTTAGTTTCCCAAAATTAAGCTCCATATATTCACAATA
Source organism: Pinus taeda (assembly GCA_000404065.3). NCBI lineage: Eukaryota > Viridiplantae > Streptophyta > Pinopsida > Pinales > Pinaceae > Pinus > Pinus taeda. The sequence continues at coordinate 495,279 of APFE030040278.1, read as the reverse complement.
TTCTCTACAAAATGATGTCTAAAACAAGACTTTACATAGTCTGAAAAATAGGCTGTGAAGGCACGCACTTATCTCCCTTTTGGTAATACCTTTGTACAAAGTGAGATATTTTTTGTAGATTGGCCTTCTATGAACAAACACCTCCTCTCGTTTCTCAAAATACTTCTTGGATTGGCCAAAATAGTTTTTGCAAAACTATGACTTAAAAGGAAATTTCTAAAGAATGTACCATTTCTGCTCTAATTTCATCTTTGAACCTTAAATTTCTTTTAACTGTTTTTCACTTTTACGTTGGATAAAATCCATTATTGCTCGTGAAATTGTTTTCATCTCTCTTTAACACTTACTACATCCAAGTTTACTTTTACTATTTTACTTAAACTGTTCTGTTTTTTCATCTATCTTCACTTTGAGATGAATTTGTATGCTATGCTTTGTAACTGTCTTCTCTATCTGGTTACTCTATTTTGACTGCCAATGCCCTTTGTAGTTATCTTCTTCTTTGTTTCCTTGTATAATTGTATTCATCCTCTGAGAACAATTTCCGAATGACATTTTTTGTTGATTCTTGGAATAAACGAGTTCTGTGACTAGTATCAGAACTATTTATCTAAGATCTGATCTTAGTTTGATAACCTAAAAAAATTCAATATTATTTAAGAGAACACAGGTCTTCATGAAGGGTGCTTGATGGCTCTCTCGCACAGGGATGATTGGGAAAGGGGTTGAAATAGAGTTTTGGAGGGAAAATAGATGGTGAAATCATGTTGCAGACGTTCAGGGAGGTGCTGGAGGGTTTCATAGGTTTACATAGTCAAACAGGGGAAAACCATGAAAACAAAGGTTTTCACGTTATAAGGTTTAACGAGAAAAATTTCAAAATATGGCGTGAAAGTCATTTAAATGAATGGACATGTGATTTATCAAAATGGTGGGGAAACGGTATTGAAGGGCTATCACGCCTCTTATGAGGCGTGGATGGTTTTGAGAGAAGGTTGCCTGATACCATTCATCAGACTCCACATAGTATTGGGGCCCGACAAGAAACCACCCATATCAAGTGGGTAAAGGTTCATCTTCGGAGGCCTTGCAAAATCAAAGAGGATCGTTAGATTTGATGGGGAAGATCGGGTGGTGGTGAGTTCATGAAGATGCATGAACGGTAGTGGAGGGGTCCAATGAGGGTTTAAAAGTGACATGTTTTAATTAATCATGGATTATGGTGGATTAAGGACATCGGGGGTGATTCCTTTGGTGTATTGTTTGACTTTTAATTAACTTGGATTGACTAATTATGTTGGGTTTTATTCATAAAGTTTATAATTCAAACTTTTAGGTATTAATATAAGGGTTTTATTGATATATATATGAGAAGGGTTTATATTTCTTTTTGGGATTTAATACATATATAAGTGTTAGAAATTAATATGAAGGTGGTGGAGAATAGGTTTTAGCACTAATTTTAATGTATCTAATTCATTTTCTTTTCATAAACACATTGTAACTTAGGTTAAAAGGTAATTATTTTGGGTTTTTAAGGAAAAAGGGTTTACATGGGAGTAATTGCTTTCTGTGAGCAAGATAGGGTTTAAACCTTAGGAAAAGGGATTTTATGAGGGAAATGAGGGGGAGCAAAGAGGGGTAAATTTTTATGAGGGATTTTTTTTTACTTAAGGTTTATAAGTCATTAGGCTGCGGGTCTGGTCCCTCCAGAAGTTAGATAAATGCTCTGAGCCCCTTTGACGTAAGATTTTAGGTACTTAATACTTTCTTGGAAATTAGTTAAGTGAAAAGTGTAATGAGTGAGGGAGGTTAATCAATTCGACTTTATGTATTTGATACATGCCCAATTATTATCCATACTTGGAACTTTGGTGATGAAGGTGATCAACATGCTTTTATCTAACAATCATTATAATTCTACAACCATTCTTCTACTTACCCACCTACTCATCCTACCATTTTTACCTCTCTTTATTAGGGTGCACTTAATCTGGAAAACCCTTATCAAAACCTTTTTCTTTTCTTTTGTAATGGTATTCTAACTTAGTCGAAACTTATTACATCTAAGGGCTCAGATTAAGCAGTTGAGCTCCTTTTATTTACTCTACCTATTCTAATTATTTTCCAAGATTAAACAATTTGGTTAGATCTTAATTCTCAATCTATCAACATGAAATTTAAAACACGAACTAGGCAAGTTTAAAAAATTTGACTGTCATGGATTGTGGCATAAAGTCCAAGTTTCACCCAATCTTTTATTTTACATCCAAGATAACTAGGAGTGACAATTGGACTTTCTCACTTTCATGGTCTTTTTCTTGGGGTTCATTTTTTCATTTTTTCTGACATTCTTTATTCTTTTTGTCCTTTGATTTTTCTTTTATGACATAACCTCTTTACATTTTTTAATTTTTTTGAGTTTTTAAATAAGGAAAACATTTGCAGAAAGCAACGGTATGTACATATTACAGTTTTAATCTCAGTCATTCAAAAATTATGAATTCTATTGGTATAGGAACCTAACAGTGGCTCTACTTGGGGATGACATTTCCTTGTGAAATGTCAAGAACACCGTGGACTAGTAGACTGATCCATTGGGCCAATCCCACACATGTGTATGCTCTATTGTATAATCTTTATGACTAAATATATTGAATTGAAATTGTAGCCTTTTTTTCAAACTGAAATGTGATTTAACATAAAGTTGCTGCTGGAAACTAAATTTATTTAAATTGAAATCCTACCTACTTAGTCTATCATCTTTCTAACTGTTGGTTAGGTAAAATTAAACAACCAATGCAACCACTCAAGCATCATATACTTTGGTGACTTTTGTTTCTTGTGCTTGTTGGCAGTTAAAATTGAGATTCTGAAATCAAATATAACTTTGTCAAACTTTGAGAAGATAAGGAAATTCCTAATTTCCTTTGTTGACTCTAGAAACTGTACAAAAGGATCTCGTAAAATATATACACTATTCTTGAACTGATTCAAACAACTGTACATATGTTAATATCTAAACTTGTTGACATTAGATTTCTGATTGCATGAAAGTTATCTTTGATAAACTGAAACAAAGCAAAAAATAATGGTAAAGTTCCTTCACTGATTCCAAAATTTTCTGCACTTTGAATCTCATTCTCATAGCTGAAATGAACAAGTTGATCACTATTTTCACGGTGTTGAACCTGAACTTCCTTATTCCCCAAACTAACTTCTGATTCCTTTGTAAGGTTAATTTGGATTTGAGGAACATAATAATTACTATAGTGATCAAACTTAGGTAGATCATTATAAGAAGTAATTTCACCAAATTTACATACTAGATCATTATATTGCCTCTCCACATATGGTTCTATAACTCTATCTCCAAATTTATGGTAGTTGGAATTAAGAGGAATTTGTTCATGGTTGTCAACCTTTTCTTTTTGTGAAACAAATGTGTCATTGGGATTTAGAACAAAAATTTAATCTTTCATGGTGATCTTCTGTATCCTCTCCTCTATATTCTTTATCAAAATGTCGAGTTTTACCTCTGCTTCTGCTTTCAACTTTTCTCTTCTAATTTGTAGATTAACTTCTACACCTATCTCCATGTTCTGCATCTGTTCCAGTGTTGAGCGGTATATTTCTCTTAGCTGAAATTCTATCTCTAGATCAAATGCTCTTGGGTAATGCAAAAGAGCTAAATTATGGGGAGATCTTATATTTGATGGCATTGAATAATAGTTTTTATTAAATTTGTTTGAAAATTGTTGTTTTGTTTCATCTGGATGTATTTTTAACTGATTATATTCTTTTATGATCATAAACAGATTGACTTTGATTATCCATTTATCAAGGAATAAGTTGAGAAACTGCTGGATATTTGATATGCTTGCCTCAGGCAAGGTTTTTAACCAACTCTTGACTTTGTGTTGCAAGGAAAGAGCAAAAAGACTAATACTGACATCCTCTTCATCTACTTCAAATAATTTAAGATAATTCTCAAAAAATTGAATATGTTTTTGGGCAGTGATACCATTCCCTCCATTAAACCTAGGGAGGTGCTTGTGATAATCATTATGGAAGGCATGGAGTGTAGCAGGTAACATGAGGGGCTTATATCTGTCAAGAACTTTAGAAGGTATAGGAACATGTACATGGATTGTATAATTAGTCTTGATTGTTTCAAATTATTTCATTGGAATATGATCTTCATTAGATTCAAAAGAAAGCTTTTCAAATATGTAAGGAGACTTTAAAAATACAACTTTTAAAGGAAAATAATAATAATTTTATCTAAAATCTTACCTAAAATACAATATATGTTGAAAAACTTTATCAATAGGAAGAACGTAATGTCTTGCATAACAATCCAAGTTAAAAGCCTGATCTTTTCACAAAGTTCTTTTAGGTTCATTTCTCCAGTAGAGTCTTGATTTTGTAATTGATTTGGAGTCATTAGGTGAATGATTTCAACTTTTGTGTGTCTGATCACTGTCCACCATCATAGATTAGATCTAATCCTATAAAACAATTTTGAAAAAAATGTTAGTTCTCCCCAGTGGAGTCGCCACTATGTTATCACTTAGAATCTTGTCAAGGTTAAAGAAAGCAATTTCCAAGGTAACCACAAACCTAATCTTTTAGACTTAGGTTCTAGCCAACCTAAGTCCAGAGAGTGCTATCTCTTTATAAATTAACTTTGTTTTGGGTGGGATTTTAGGCTAGTTCTTAGTGCTCATGTTGTATTGGCATTGATTGGGTGGTGGAATTAAGAAAATAGATGGGCATAGCAAGTATTCAGACCATTGGGCTATGGAGTCAATCAAGAGTGGCTTAACTGGATTTAATCAATCACTAAGGTAAGAGTCCACAAGGTAGGTTAGCACATCAAAAAGCAAATCTGCAGGTTCAAATGGATGAAGTAGTCCTAACCAAGGAAAAGGGCAATGAAGAATCCTTAACCGAGATTAAGATGAAGAAAGGAAGGATGATCAGTAGCAAAGGGAAATGAAGAATCCATTACTATGGACCAAAATGGGGGTAAACTATGGAAGTAAGGGAGAATTAAGAATTCCCAAACCAGGATAGTTTAGTAGAAAACATATAGAAAGTAAACAATTAAAACAGAGAGAATTTAAGTTAATTCTGAGATATCATTCCTTGTTTACATTATAGATTTTATAAGAGACACATATAAATATTAATAACATGAAGAGAAAAAAATATTTAAACACAAGGAGTTTATACTTATTTGTTCCAACTGTGCATAAGAATCTAGTGAAATGTCCTCAACTTTATTTCATATCAAGAAAAACCAATCTAGTCTTGACTACAGTAGCTCCTTATCTCAATATAAAATATCTACAGAAATGTATTTTAATCCACACAAAATACTTCAAATGGAGAAGTATTTATACTAATTCTAAACTGAAATATCTTCAAGAAATATCAAGATTGGTTTTACAAATATCTCAAACTATTTTACATTAATAGAACTTAGATAAAGGACACTCAAAACTAATGAATCTATTTGGCACTATGTTTATGGATTTATGGTGAAAAAGAATAGAAATTTGAATTTTATAGTAGCTTTGAAGTGATGATGAGGCATCCCATTCACTAACTGCATCCTTTCTTTGTTCATTCTACCCCAGAAATTCTGTAAACTTAGGGACTAATGATATGATTTTATATCTCAATCCGTGATAGATATGTAAAAAGTAAAAGATTTGATTGTAGATAAACATGTTTTTGAGATAAACCTCTCTCAGTTTCCCAACATTCAGTGCCCACGGTTCACAATATTCTCTGCAAAAGGATGTCTAAAACAAAACTTTACATAGTCTGAAAAATGGGCTATGAAAGCATGCACTAATCTCCCTTTTGGTAATACTTGTTTAAAAAGTGAGATAGGTTTTTGTATATTGGCCTTTTTTCTCCAAATACTTGTTGTATTGGCCACAATAGTTTCTTCAAAACTATTACTTAAATAAGAAATTTCTGAGGAATGTACCATTTCTGCTTTGATTTCATCTTTTAACCTGAAATTTCTTTTAACTATATTTTTTTACTTTGGATAAACTTCATTGTTGTTTTTGTGAAAGTGTTTTCATCTCTGTTTAACCCTTACTACATCCAACTTTACTTTTATTGTTTTAATTTTAATGTTCTGTTTTTTCATCTATCTTTACTTTGACATGAATCTGTATGCTATGCCTTGTAACTGTATTCTTTGTATGGTTGCTCTGTTTTGATTGTCAACGCTCTCTGTAGTTGTCTTCTTCTTTGTTTCCTTATATAATTGTATTCATCCTCTGAGAACAAGTTTTGAATGAGGTTTTCTATTGATTCTTGGAATAAAACAGTTTTGTGACTAGTATCAGAACTATTTATCCAAGATCTGATCTTAGTTTGATAACCCGAAAAAATTCAATATTATTTAAGAGAACACAGGTCTTCATGAAGGGTGCTTGATGGATCTTTGGCACAAGTATGACTGGGAAAGGGGTTTCAATATAGTTTTGGATGGAAGGTGTATGGTGAAATCATGTTGCAGAGGTTCAGGGAGGCACTAGAGGGTTTCATAGGTTTACAAAGTCGAATGGGTGAAAACCATGAAAACAAAGGTTTTCACGTTATAATGTTTAAGGAGAAGAATTTCAACATATGGCACGAAAGTCAATTAAATGAATGGATAGGTGATTTATCAAAATGGAAGGGAAACAATATTGAAGGGCTATTGCACCTCTTATGAGGTGTGGGCAGTTTTGAGGGAAGGCCACCCAATGCCATTTATCAGGCGCCATGTAGTATTGGGGTCCAACAGGAAACCACCCATATCGAGTGGCTAAAGGTTGGTCTTCGGTGGCCTTGTGAAATTAACGAGGATCGCTAGATTTGACGGGGGAAGATTGGGTTGTGGTCGGTTCATGAAGATGCACGAAGGGTAGTGGGGGGGGCTAAGCGAGGGTTTAAAAGTGGTGGGTTTTAATTAATCACGGATTATCATGGATTACGAACATCGTGGGTGATTTCATTCGTGGATGGTTTGACTTGTAATTAACCACGGATTGATTGAATATGTTGGGTTTTGTTTATAAATTTTATATTTCAAACTTTCGGGGTGGGGTATTAATATAAGGGTTTTATTGATATATATATACGGGAAGGGTTTATATTTCTTTTTGGGATTTAATACATATATAAGTGTTAGAAATTAATATGAAGATGGCGGAAAATGGATTTTAGTGCTATGTTTAATGTATCTAATTTATTTGCTTTTCATAAACGCACTGTAACTTAGGCTAAAAAGGTAGTCATTGAGGGTTTTTTAGGAAAAAGGGTTTACATGGGATTAATTGCTTTCCCTTAGGAAAATAGAGTTTAAACCTTAGGAAAAGGGTTTTATGAGGGAAATGAGGGGGAGTGAAGAGGGCTAAATGTTTATGAGGGGATTTTTTGTACTTTATATCTAGAAGACATTAGCCCGAGGGTCCAGTCCCTCTAGAAGTGAGAGAAATGCTCTGAGCCCCTTTGGCTTAAGATTTTAGATACTTAAGACTTTTGTTGGAAATTAGTTAAGTGAAAAGTGTAATGAGTGAGGGAGGTTAATCAATTTGACTTTATGGATTTGATACATGCCCAATTATTATCCATACTTGGAACTTTGATGATGAAGGTGATCAACATGCCTTTATGTAACAATCATCATTATTCTGCAACCATTCTTCTACTTACCCACCTATTCATCCTACCATTTTGACTTCTCTTTAGTAGGGTGCACTTAAGTTGGCAAACCCTTATCAAAACCTTTTTCTTTTCTTTTACAATGGTATTCTAACTACGTCTAACCTTATTACATCCAAGGGCTTAGATTAAACAAGTGAGCTCCTTTTATTTACTCTACCTAATCTAATTATCTGCCAATATTAAACGGTTTGGTTAGATTCTAATTCTCTATCTATCATCATGAAATTTAAAACATGAACTAGCCAACTTTAAACACTTTGACTATCATGGATTGTCACATAGAGTACAAGCTGCACACAACCTTTTATTTCACATCGAAGGTAACTAGGAGTGGCATTTGGACTTGCTCACTTTCATGGTATTTTTCTTGGGGTTCTTTTTTTCATCTTTTTTTTGACATTTTTTATTCTTTTTGTCCTTTGATTTTTCTTTTAGGACATACCCTCTTTACATTTTTTTTTGATATTTTCAATATGGAAAACATTTGTACAAAGCAAAGGTATGTACATATTATAGTTTTAATCTCGTTCATTCAAAAATTATGGCTCTTATTGGTATAGGAACCTAATAGTGTAGAGTGATGGCATGTGAGACTAAAGATGTCTATAGTAGTGTGATTAGACGCGACAAATGTGCTCACTATTGTGTTTTTCTGTAATGCTAAAAATTATGTTGAAATTTGAAGGTTTAGTTGGTTTTGATGGTTAGAGGTGTATTGTTAACAATGTTGGGTATCTTTAACTAAGAGTATTATTGAAAAAATAAAGCTTTGGACCATTATATGAGACTAAGATGTGACAGTCGGCGTGATTTGTTTGACAATGGGAATATATCGATGACATTATGTGCTAACATTGATATTGTAACATTTCTAAGCCATGGAAAATTTTAGGGCCAAATTTTTTCCCTTGGGTGAAATTAAGGGGTTTTATATTTTTATTGCGTGAATATTTTGTATCACAGTACGTTGTTACAAATCGCCTCAAATTTATTTAATAAAAAAATTAGGTATAGAGGTTAGCCCACATTATTTTAAGGGAGAGAGTAGAAAAAGTAAATTTAGCGCTTGAAATTATGAGTTACAACCATCCATTCACCCTAATTTTCAAGAACATATATTTATGATAGTTATTTCACCCTCCACATTTGGTGTAAAAAAGGTTTTTTTCTTTCATTTTCTCATATTTCATGGTACTGGGGTTAATTTCGAGAAAATGACCTTATTTTTTGGAACAAATGGTCACAAATGAATAATTTACTTTATTTAAAAATTCAAGTCTCTTATTTTCATGTTTATTTAAAGATTGAATAATGTTCTTTCCATATTCCAAGTTTGCATGTGTTTAGTCATAATTAAAGAATAATGGAAAAAATATAAATAAAGTGGAGTATGGTAAATAAATAAAACCTCTTTTTATATTTAGTCCATAACCCTCTTTCTATTTAAGAAGGTTCAAAAAGGAGGTTTTATTTAAGTGAATCCTATGGGCCAAATACCATATTTATAAAAGAGATATGGTCAATTAATAAAAATATAAATAAATGAGAGGTATAGTAAATAAATAAAACATTTTTTACGTTTACTCCAGAAGTCACATTATATTTAAGAACACTAAAAAAAAGTGTTATATTTAGGTGAAGCCTATGGGCCAAATACTATGGGTCAAATACCATGGGCCAAATTATTATTAATACCATGTAGAAAAACATTATTAACCCATTATTAACCCTAATATTAGTATTAATAAAAAAAAAGATGGCACATGGTATTGACCCATGGTATTCAGATGGAATGTAGGCTATTTAAAGGGGGGGGATTAGACAAGCATAGATCCATTTTTACTCTAGATCTACTAAGCCCCAAGAGGGATCCAATATCGTGATATGCAAAATAGCATAGAGTGAAAAATATTTGATCCTCAGGCTTGGTAGATCGAGGGTAAAAATTGATCTTGTAATTTAATGTCACTTAAACATTTTTTTTTTTTTTGTAAACTAAGGTGGTACTCATTCTATTACTGTGTACAATCAGGCTTTACAAAATATCAAAAAGGACAGCATAAGCCCGCCCACGAGGGGAAACCGGGACATAACACCATCTGAAGTTTTTAATAGCAGTCCAAAAGTAATAAGTCTTCAGCCTAGCAGACATGGCTATAAGAGCTATACAGTCTTGAAAATTCTTATAACTAACGCTAAAACTATCGTTCTGAATGTCCTGATTGTTCCTATCATGCATATAAACAGAATCAAAACCAGAAAACCCGAAGCAAAATTTAATCATAAGAACAACTTAGTCATTGCCTCCAGCGTTCTGCTTGTTTGAAGCTTCCTCTGGTTCAGGGGGGTCTCTGTTCAGCATCTTCTGGATTGAGTCCAACTGTTCTTCCTGCTTGGTCATAGCTATACGCAGATAACTGAGCTCCCTGCGAATCTTTTGATCCCCAAGAGCCAGCTCCACCATTTCTTTGGCCACATGCTCCATGGCCTTGGCAAGAAGCCCCTTCATAACCCAGTAAATATGCAGAGATTGCTTAATAAGGGACATCCGACCTCGGGTATGCCCAGGATCGTGGAGGAGAAATTCCAGGTCGCCCATTTCCTCATCCGAATTGTTCTGCAAGGCTTCCTCCTCAAGGAAGTCCATAATTCTGCGCACACCCGGGTGAGAGTGATGAATATAAGCCTGCTCAGCCCGACGGATGCGGCGACTGACAGTTTCGTTGGGCTTTCTTCCTTTGCCCGAGCGCCTGGAGGACTCACCTTCCTCCTTCACCGGTTCATTCTGCCCTTTGCCCCGCTTACCCGATTGGGCTCCTTCATTGTCAAAGGGGATGCTGTGCTTCCTTCTGTCAGAGCGGCGGCACCCCGTCTTCTGATACTCAGGCAGATCAGTCTTAGCCTGCTGCTTAGTCTTGTCGATTGGGGTCTTTTGGGGGCTCCTGCGACTGCTCATACCACGATAACCCAGGTCATCCTTCGGGGCCTCCTCCCCCTCCTGAAGCGGAGAGCAGCATCTTCTCATGCCATAGTGGCGGGTCTTCGATTCCCGACAATTTCGTTGCTCCGTTTGTTTCTGAACAGTTTTGGGATGGCGCTCACCGACCTCCGTCGACTCCGGGACCCTGTCCTCCTCTGAATTATCCTCAATCTCCCACACGGTGAAAGGCGGGTCTTCCTGCATAAAGACTCGTCCATCTTGGCTCCTGTTTTCGTCCTTCGCCTTCCGACGAGAATCTGCTTGTTTCAATTTTCCTCGGGTCTCCATACTATCTGAAGGTCTGGCCCGAAGATATCTCTGTCCGCTCACAATTGTAACAGTGTTCTGGCGACTTTCAATGGGAGCCTCCGAATTTCTCCACCTTAAGACCTCGCAGAATGCCATAACCATCTTCCTAACATAGTTATAAGGCAATTGCCTTTCATCGAGGGTACGAATTGGATCGGTTTCCAAGAGGAGCCAGTAGATCGCCGTCAGGTCTCTACTCTCAGCCATCATATCCTTATTACTCCTCGTAGCAGTGTTGTCAAGTGCACCGCCTCCATCGCCTTTCTTAGTTCTGACATTAATTACCTGATCGTGTTTGTACTTCTGATTAGCCTCTTCACCCGTCGTCATTGAGCTGCCAACAAGGATTTGGATTATCAACCTGGGTGCCGTGATGATGACCACTACAGGTCCCGATAGCCCCATATTGTTCAACCGAAAACTCCATCGACCCCTTCTAGGCCAGCTCACTGATCCGTGTATTAGCATGGAGGTTTTTTTCATGATCGACCATGATAAGGTCCGCCAGCGCCTTCCACTCCTCATTTCCTTCCACTGCCCTCCATTGGCTGTCGATTTTGGTGCCCCGTCCTCTGCAACCCCAATTGGCCAACCAATCCGTGACTTGATTTCCTTTTCTACGGACATGACTAATAATTATGTAGTCGATACGTTTGAGGAGCTCCGCGATTTCTTTAACTATTCCGGCAGTTCGCCAGCTCTTAGCCACCTTCTCCCATCCCTGCCCATTGTTAAGCCTCCGCAGAATGTCCACCGCAAGTTGCGAGTCCCCAGTGATTTCTAATTTGGAGTAACCATTCCTGACGGCTATCTGTAGGCCATGGTGAAGAGCCTAGAACTCAGCCTCATTATTGGTCATCTGGCCTCCCCAGTCAGCATAAATCCATCTGACACATCTATTGCTATCTCTGAATATCCCTCCGAAACCAGCATCACCCGGGTTCCCTTTCGAGGCCCCGTCAAAATTGAGCTTAACAAACTGGTCTCTGGGATATCTAAACTCTTTAGGACTTTGAGATCGCATATCCTGACTAGTTGGGCCTTTGAAGTGGACCATTTCAGGCTTGAGATTTAGTTTATTGAGGATTTCTTGCTCCTCCGGATTTGCCTTCCAGTCATCATCTGCCCATTTACTAACTAAGATGGTCTCCCTTATACTCTCAGACACCCGAGCCCAGATTACCTCCGAATTTTTGGCGGAATTTTGGAATATCCTCCTGTTGCGCTCTTTCCATGTCAACCAGAGTATGAAGGGGGCGGAAAGATTCCAGGCCCTCTGGATCACCCGGCAACCGAAGGGTTCCTTATTCCAGTTAAAAATTAAATCATTGAATTCCTTACTGATAATTCCTGGTTTCTTGAACAATTGAGTGGCAAGAAGCCAGAGTTTCTCTGAGAACGGACAGTTGACAAATAGGTGATCTCTAGTTTCCGTATCAGTGTTGCACAGAGAGCAGCGAGATGGGCCAATAAATCCTTTTTTCTGGATGCGATCCCAGGTTAAGATTTTGTTTTTAGTTGCCAACCAAATAAAGATTGTCACCTTCGGCCACTAGTTGGCCTCCCAGATTGTATTCCAATCGATATTACCATCTCCTCTGTCCTGTGAGACCAATAGGTAATAGGCCTCCTTGGAAGTAAAGGTCCCCTTCATAGAATTCCCCCATCAGAGGATGTCTTTCCCCCGACGAACTCTAATTCTTCTTGTTCCCATTTCTTTCCTGTACCCCTCTTGAAGCTCTGGAGAGAGCTCCCGAGCCCAAGCTGTCGGATCTTCCCAGACTCTCCATCCCTCCGATATGTCATTACCTTTCCAATAGTCCCTTACTTTAATTCTGTTCTCTTCCACTCTGTCACGGATCTGGGTGAAGTTCTGGATACTATTCAAACTTTCTCGTTGTTGCCACCGGTCATCCCAGAAATTGGCTTCAGCTCCACCCTGGATTTCCCAGAAGGTATGTTTACCAATCAGATCCCGGTTTTGAGAGGCTAATTCCCAAATGGCAGAGCCTTTGGGGATCTCCTGAATTTTAAGGATATCAACCTGAGAGACGGGCATGCTATATTTAGTCCTCCATATGGCTTTCCAGAGATCACTTCCGCCACTAAGCCATCTCCACCACAGCTTGGCACCCAGGACCCTGTTAAGAGTTTCAGGATCCCGTAAGCCAAACCCACCTTTTTCTTTTCTTTCAGTTAGTTGACTCCACGAGACCAAGGCCCATTTTTTCTTCTGATCGGATCCGCTCCATATGAATTTTCGAATGATTTCTCTAATTTTAGCGCAAATTCCCAGCGGAGCAGCCATAATCGAGAGAGGGTAGATAGGAATGGCTTGAAGAACCGACTTAGCCAGAACAATCCTGCCAGCAATATTCAGAACTCTGAAGGCCCAGTTTGCTACCTTGTTGTTAAGTTTGTCCAGCACTCCTTGCCAATTTTTCATTCTCCTAGAGGTATAGTCCAGAATATTGCCCAGATATTTGGTAGGTAAATCCCCTTTTTTGAATCCCAGAATTCTGATTAAGTGGGATTTGATCTGGTCAATTGTGTTGAATATAAAGATACAAGATTTATCCTTGTTGATTTCTAACCTAGAAGCCTCAGCAAACAAGTCCAGGATCCTTCTTAGTTGACGGACTTCTCTAACCGTTGGTTCCACAAACAACATTATGTCATCCACAAATTGTTGATGGGTTAAGGGCAAATTGTTTCCCCAAATTTTCAGTCCTTTGATTCTGTTGGCTGATTGTTCTTGTTTGATGAAGCGACCAAGGCCCTCAGCAGCAAGAATAAATAAAAAAGGGGATAAAGGGTCACCCTGTCTAATACCTCTAGAGGCATTGAAAGTTTTAGAGGGGCAACCATTAATCAGAACAGAGAAGTGAGGGGAGGAGATCAGGTTATGAATCCAGGCAATCCATCGATGGTGGAAACCAAATCGTTCCAGGACAGTTTCCAAATATTTCCAATTTAATCTATCATAGGCTTTCGATAAGTCCAATTTAATCATCATTCCTTTTTGTTTTTTGACTTTTAGGGAGTGTATAACCTCCTGAGTAACAACAAGACCATCAAGAATTTGCCTGCCTTCGACAAACCCAGTTTGTTCGGCCGCGATTAAATTATCCAGGAGAGGCTTTAGTCTTTTGGCTATCAGAGAGGTGATCATTTTATAAATAACATTACACAAGGCTATAGGCCTGAAGCCACTAGCCTCTTCAAGGTTATCACCCTTAGGGATGAGAGCAAAAAAGGTAGAATTGAGAGCAGGCCATACCTTTTGATTAATCCTTGATTCCTCCACTAAGTCTAGAATGTCTTTTCCCAGGAAGTGCCAGCCTGCTTGGAAGAAATCCACTGTGAAGCCGTCCGGACCTGGAGCAGTCCCCTTTTTCATAGATTTCACAACTTCCTCCAGCTCCTCTATGGTTACCGCCCGCATGAGAGCTTTGTTTTGATCCTTAGAGACCAAGCGGGGGATAGCTGAACAAATCTCTTGAATAGCTCTCGTTCTATCAACTTGAGGTTCTGTCAGGATCTCCTTGTGGTGATCCATCAGGACTTGTTCAATTTCATTCTGCTCAACTACTCTCTCTCCATTCTTATTTTTAATTGATAGGATCCTATTTCCTTGCCTATGTTTGATCATAGCTTGATGGAAGAATTTAGTGTTTCTTTCCCCTTCCTTTAGCCATTTTATTCTAGATTTTTGGCGCCAAAGGATCTCCTCTTGTTTCCTTCGTTCTTCTAATCTGCCAAGAATGATTCCTTCCTTGTTGACACTTTCTTCTGTTCTTCCTTCTAATATTATCTTCTGTTGAATATCCTCCATTTCTTTTTCTAGTTTTTGTTTGTCTTCCAGGATATTGCCAAATACCTCTTTATTCCATCTTTTGATTTGGGCTTTCAACGATTTCAATTTCAATTGGAACGTATGCATCCTGCTTCTGCCTTTACTAGTGCAATTTCCCCACCATTCCTCAACTTTCTTGATGAAGTCAGGGTCCCTTAGCCAAAAGGCTTCAAATCTGAAAGGCCTTTTTCCCTGGATTCTCTTAATGTCAATTTCTAAGCGAATCGGCCAGTGGTCAGATCCTAAAGAGGGTAAGATCTTAGCTTCCACAAAAACATCCAACTTCATGATGGCTTCCGACACTAGGAATCTATCCAATATGGAAGCTATTTGGTTTTTGCCACCCCGTCTATTGTTCCATGTGTAGACTCCATTGATACTTTGAATATCCACAAGCCTGAGTTCTTCGATCACGTCATTGAAGCTGTCCATGAAATGATCTCTCCTTCTAAGTCCTCCTTTTTTCTCGCCCAAGGATCGAATCAGGTTGAAGTCTCCACCGATGATCCAAGCCGCTTCTGGGTATAGTCTGCGGATAGTTTTGAGGCTATTTATGAACTGTTCCCTTCTCCCCGGGGAGGGAGGGCCGTAAACCCCTGTAATAATCACCTGTTGAGTAGTGCCCACTATCCTACCTAGGCCAGTAATAGATCCATTCATACAGGACCAGTTGTCTAAGATAATTTCATTGGGATTCCACAAGAGTGCAATACCTCCTGCTGCCCCTATTGCATCTTGCCCAATCACTTGATATGGGAGATTACTTTTATCTACAATTTCTGCTAACTGTGTTACCAAGATTTTTGTTTCCTGTAAGATCATAATACTAGGCTTCTCCTTTTTCAGCTTATCCTTTATATGTCTCTGTTTACCTCTGCTATTCAGGCCTCTAATATTCCAACTGATGACTATCATTTAAAACTTTTTGTAAGAGGCGAAAAATACCTCCGACAGAGGTATCACTTTACCTGAGTTTATCAAAACCTCTCCCACTGTCTGGATCGTCTCGCTCATTGTTTTCCGGCCTCGTTTCCTGTTGATTTTGCCAGAATTGCCCAATCCTTTATCTTCACTGTCCTGCTCATTTTCATTTGTATTTGGTCTGTCTGGGGGCTCTCCTTTTTTCTCTTTGTATTTCTGAAAAACTTCTTTATACAGTTGTTTTTGTTTTTCGGGAATGAATATGTGATCCAGGTATTTCCATTCTTGGAGTAACTTTCTCATGATTTTTTCCTCTTCAGCTTCGTTTTCTATTGGGTTTTCCACTTCCATCCTAGATGCCTATTCTGTTTCTGATTCCTTTTCCTCCAGTGTTTCCTTGCCTAAGTTTTTTAAGTCTTTTCCTTTTTCTTCCCCTGTGATATCCATGGGTGAATTCTCCGGATCTTCATCATCTTCCAGATTTACTTCGTAGTCTTCTTTTTCGTTTTGCAGTGCCTCAAAAGGGTTTTGGTTGCTTGTTTGATTGGACTTCTTCAGAGTTTGGACTTTCGGTCCTTCCTTGTTCTGTTTTCGCTTCCTTACTACCTGTTGGAAGCCTCTTTCCGAATCATCCTTCTTTACCGTGTTTTGGTGATGAGCTGCCTGGTTCTTCTTAGTCTCTTCGTCTTTGTTCAGAGGGCATTGCCTATAAAGGTTGCCATATTCATGGCATATACGGCAGCGAAAGGGAATATGTTCATAATCAATTGGCTGTTTCCAGACTGAATCATGGTACTCGACCTCGACATTGTCTGGGAGAGGCTCTGCCAGATTTATGTAGACACAGATCCTCGCATAAGCATTATACTTACCTCTTTTTGTGATCTCAGCAGTTTTGACAAAGCTCCCTATCGTGTTGCCAATCCCCTCCAAGATTTCAGGGTCCCAGAACTCATCAGGGAGCCCAAATAATCTAACCCAGACCGGAGTATCCATCATAGTTTCCTTTTCTGGGTTGTACCTCTCTTCCCAGAATTTCATGAACAATCCAGCATTGTTTAAGAAATAAGGTCCCTCCTCGAAAATCCTGTTTTTGTCTTCCAGGTTGGAAAAGATTGCTGTAAAGAAACCTTGGGCTCCTAATTTGAGATCAACCTGGCCCCTGGGTTTCCATCGTTGATCAATCCACCTGTAGAGCTCCCGCTCAGTAGGCCAATACCTAACAAAGCGGCATATTATGGCATGATCACGCATGTAACAGCTATAATCCTCCAGTTTGTTGTTTGGAACAACATACCTTGGCTGTTTTTGAGATCTAGGAAGGCATTTTCCTCTCATCTTTTTCTGCCATAGGTTACCCATCACTGGAAAATGGGTTTCCTTTCCGGCCTGGGGATCTCCGCCTGAACTTGTTTCTCCTATTACTACATTACGGAAGGAGGGGATCTCCCCCCCCCCCCCTTGGTTCTCCCATTCCAATCAGGCCGGCAACAAGTGGACAAAAACAATGACAATTTGGGAGAATACTCAAGGACCCTGACTTACCTGCCCACCGAAGAACGTTGGTTGACCAAGACGCGCGCTGGACACCGTTCAGACTAGATCAGGCTGCTGCAACAGAAGCAGTCACGGGACTGTCAGCTGAGAACCCGCGACCCAGGAAACCCTAGCCGCGAATCCGGCTCCTCCGACTTCTCTTCAAGCTAGTTCCTGAAATTTTATAGGATGGATGAACATTATGTTAATGACACTTGTGGTATATTTTTTGAAAAAGGGATTGATCCTATCAATATGGTAAGTTCCATGTTTAATGGAAAATTGAAAGTTGGAGTTGTCATTGTAGTAGCAAGTTGTGAAGCAAAAGTTGCAACTGCACATGAAGCAGTGCATGACTTAGTAGTAGTTGACGATTAAGAAGAGGATAAAATGACTCAAGAGTTTTGATGAGAATATCTATGGATGACATAATAGTGGAATATAGTGTCCATGAAGTTGAAGAGGCGGAGAAGGAAGGGGAAGATGAAGAGAAGAAAAATATCATTGTAGAGCACAATGAATATGTTTTTAACATTGTTTTTAAATAATAGTGTGGTCCTTACCCATGGATGGGTCATTGTAATGTGTGTGAAAGTAAGAGCTACAACTGTGACTTAGGCTAGCATGCATGTTTAAGTGATGATTGAGTCAATTTTTATTGTAAGCCTAGCAAAAATATTTGAGTCATGTTGATTCATGTTTGAGTTATGTTGAGTCATACAGTTGTAATTAAGGGGCAATGTTGAAAATAGTAAATTATTCCTGTATGCATGCAATGCATGGAGAGTCAGTGTGAGTTAGTTCAAGTTCAGTTTAATTTAGAAAGGTATAATTTAGTGTGAGTTTGTCAAGTGTGAGTTAGCCGAGAAAAGGAAATTCTAGTTAGAGATTGCATGATTCCATATTTAGTAAGTGTGTGTATATGTGTAATGAACATGTATTATATTTATGAATTGAAATAATGTTTATGAACGTAAAGAACATGTTTCATTTCTGGGTAGAAATGATGTGGTTATGAAATACATTATTGTCTTTTGATATGAAAAATGAATAATAGACACTACAATCCTTGAAGGCATTGAAAATATCTATAACGATCATCACTTAACCATAATAGTATCTAATATAAGAGCTCTTTTTATGAATGTGCAATGGTTACATTGGAGATAACCTGTTTTGACAAATTCAGTATACATATGTTGGCTACCAACCATATTACAATTATGTGGCACTATGTTGATTCTAAGGATGACTTTCTTTGTTAACTATATTAACCTGTGACTTCGCATCAAAGGCTCCTCCATTCTCGCATTTTCAGCAACAGGTACCCTTGCTTCATCAACATTGCTGGTGAAATGCCTCATATTGGACACCATTTCCTATGATACGCCTTGGGGCCAAATGTCTTAGAGGTTTTCGAAAAGTGCCACAATGTAGCTAGTGAAGGCGTTGCAAGTTATAGGGCCACTGGGAACCATTAGATGTTCCTTGGTGTGTGGAAGGAGAGGTGGAAGCACATCAGTAGTTCACTACCCATCCTCAATAGAGGGAAATTGAGGGATCACCAGCGCAGGCATGCGTGGAACTCCCTGACCCTGTGGGATAGGGAGAAATAAATCTTGTGTAAGCTAGGGAGGATAGCACCAGTGTGTGCTTTAAAAAGCCTTTATGGCCATGACTGAGTGCAGATGAAAATCCAGGTGTTTGCAAATCCACCACAACAAATCCATGGATGAATCCATGTTCGAAGGGCGAAGTTCTACGCAGAGTGCGTTGCATTAACGTTAGGCAGAGCCTTAGTCTTATAACTTGTTTGGATAACCTTATGTGATAGGTCTGATCGAAGATCTAGTTGCGACGACCATGGATTGGTTATTGATAATCTACATTACCCATATTGGGCAATGGTGGGGTGCCATGGCCTGAAGGCCACAGCCTAGGAATTTGTATTCAGAATGCAGAAGAAATGGCACAGATCACTAGGCATGAGGCCAACTCATGTTAAAGTGTAGCAAGAAAAGGCTTTGTTTAACTTGTGCCTTAGTCAAACGGAGAAATTTTAATTTCCACAAGAGCAAGATGACTTGAGTTATAGTTAGCAGGAGTGACATGACCAAGTCACTTAGTTAAGTCAGGCAATTCGAGTTTGTGGGTAAGAAGTAGACTTGTGCATTAGTTTATTACTAAGATCTAGCAATCTAGAGGAGTTATAGTTAGTGAAACTCAGTTATCTGATTTCTAGTCTAGAGTAGAGTCAGTATGAGTTCAGTTGAGTAGTTGTAATTGTTGTTAACCCATTGATCTCTTAGTTAACTAGTCAATTTACTAAAAGTATCCCTAGTCATTCATGCAATTCGAATTTCCTAGTTGAGTGGAGGGAAAAGGGTTACTTTTATTTATTTTTGTATACTAGTGAGTGTACAAAGTTTGCATGCAGCATGTGAGGAATTCCGTTAGGAATTATGCAAGGAAATAGGAAGAAGCAAGAGGCCTATTTTTCCTAAGTATTGGGTAGAGCAGACTCGGGAGGAGGAGATCAGTATTTCAATGTAGGTTGAGCTTCATGGATTAAAAGTGTCATTATAATAGATCATTGTTCTCATTTGATATAATACAAACATAGGATGGGTTTTTCCTAGTTGGGTTCCCTATTAAAAATATGGTGCTCATTATGATTGAATGATTGCATGTGTTTCTATTGTATGTTTTCCTTTTCATAGATTGAGTAGAAGAAATTTGTGTTTATTGAATTCAGTCTGAATTCATTAGCAACTCCAAATTTTGAGTTATTTCTACATGGTAATAAAGCTACTGAAAAATACATAAAAACTAGGTTCCTAATCATGTTTAAAGAAATATCAAATAACAGATTTGTTGTGTAGGAATTTGAGTGCAGGAATTTGAATTCTACAAGTATAGGAATTTGATTGCATGAATTTATTCAGTGCAAGAACAATGTATTTTTATGGATTGAGGCTTGAGTATGCATTGGAGGGCACTTTGAATTTCATAGCTTGGAAAGACATAATCGAAGTTGAGTTGGATGAAATGGAGTATTGAAGTACACACAAAATGATATTCCAAAACCAACAGCATCAAATGCAAAATAGTTGGATCAATGAAAGAAAGACACAACAAAGTATAAGAGGATTATTCTCGACGGATTCATAGATCATGTGGTTTCAATTTTGCATGGAAAGGAAATTCCATTTGTAATGTGGGAAGCACTCAAAATCCTATTCGAAAGAAGCAACGATGCAAGGAAATTGGCATTGAAAGATAAGTTCAAGAACATTCTAATAAATAAAATTGAAACTATTGTTCAATACCTATCCAGATTCACTAAGGTTAGAGATGAACTTGGAGGAGTTGGAGAGAATGTGTCATCATCTAAACTTGTGAGGTTAGCCCTCCTTGGTCTTCTGAACTCCTGGCACAACTATAAGGATTTAGTTAATGGAAGAGACAAGTTTCTAAGATTGGGAGAGACTTTGGTATGACTTGGTGTAGGAGGAGATAAGAAGAAACACTAGAGATATTGTCACATCCAAAACTGAGGAGGAAGAAAAATTTGCTTTAGCAGACAAGGGAAATAAAGCCCAATGCAAAGCATAATCTAGTCATAACCATGGCAAGAAGAAAGACCTCAGTAAAATTAAATGTTTTCACTGCCATGAATGTGGACATTATATAAACAAATATCCACATAATAAATCCAGTAAGGAACCCACAACAACAATAGGAGGAGATGCTCTCACATCACAATTCGAGTTGGATTTCACTCTCATTGCTCGCATGACAAGCAAAGTAAGATGTAGTGAGTGGTACTTAGACTATGGTGTTTCATTTCATATGAGAGTAAATAAGGAGGTCTTCAACATCTTAGAGGAGAAGGGCCTACAATTACACACAGAGCTTGGATGATGGAATGTATAGTACCTTTAAGAGGGAGTCGAGTTCCAATCCTCACCTAAAGGATGTAATGTAGTTGTAATTAAAGATAGAGGATATGATGTGGTGTTCAGTAGAGGGAAGACATATTTAAAGCATGTTGCTACTGGAAAAGTAAAACAAATTGGTGTTTGTGTTAGAAATATCTACAAGCTAGAGGTGGATTTCAACATGTATGAAACCATACCTCTAGGAGTGAGGTGGGGCAATGCAGATTTTTAGTCCCAGAGTTGCAAATATTTGGGCAAGATCTGTAGGACAAAAACAACATTTGTGGTATACTCTTCTCATGGATCATTACCCTCGCTACAGGGGCCCACAATATTAAGTATTAGAAGGATCAATTTCATTTGATGGAGTCAGATCTTGGGAAACAATTGCAACACATATACACATTTGATTCAATAGTTTTGATGCTTCTTAGTTGAAATTTTTGTAGTAGAAACAACGACAATGAGAGGGAGTGTTATTTGTGCTACAATACGTCCGTACAGAGGAGAAATATTGAGGTTGTTCAAAACCATTTTCTTGCTAAGAGGGAGTGTTAAATTATAGCAAGAAGAGGCTTCATTTGACTTATGCGTTATTCAAATGGAGAAATTTGAATTTCCACATCAGCAAGATGACTTAAGTTGCAGTTAGTAGTAGTGAAATGGCTAAGTCACTTAGTTAAGTTAGTCAATTCGGGTTTGTGGGAAAGAAGTAGAGTTGTGCATGAGTTGATTGCTAAGATCTAGCAATCTAGTGGAGTTATAGTTAGTCAAACTCAGTTATCTGAGCTCCAGTCTAGAATAGAGTTAGCATGAGTTCAATTGAGTAGTTGTAACTTTTGTTAACTCATTGATCTCTTAGTTAACTAGTCAATTTACAAAAATATCCCTAGTCATGCATGCAATTTGAATTTCTTATTTGAATGGAGGGAAAAGGAATAATTTTGGTTATTTTTGTGTACTAGTGGTGTACAGAGTTTGCATGTAGCAGGTGAGGAATTTCCTCAAGAATTGTGTAAGGAAATATGAGCTTCCCTATTTTTTAGCAGCATGAATTGCACAAGGAAATAAGAAGAAGCAAGAGGCCTATTTTTCCTAAGTATTGGGCATAGAAAACTTTGGAGGATGAGATCAATATTGCAGTGCAGGTTGAGCTTCAAGGATTGAAGTTGGCATTGTAATATATCATTTTTTCCTTCTGATACAATACAAATAGAGGAGGGGTTTTTCCCAGTTGGGTTCCCTAGTAAAAATATTGTGTTAATTGTGATTGAATGATTGCATGTGTTTCTATTGTATGTTTTCCCTTCCATGGATTAAGTAGAAGAAATATGTGTATATTGATTTCAGTATCAATTTATTAGCAAATGAAAATTTCAAGTTATGTCTACAACTAGGCTCACAACTCAGACATAAGGGTGTGATCCCATTAGTCATAATGGAGTCCACATGAAAACTCATCCATAACACCAAAACCCTGGTTATTTATTTGTGATATACAAAGGAACAAAAAGGATGACAGGGTGTTGGGTCGGTTAGGCCTACAACTTAGAGGCAGAAGGCATCCTATTGGCTAGAAGTGGAGCCCATGTGACAACCCATCCCTAGGGCCAAAAAATCCCCTAAATTTTAAATGGGTAATTTACTATGGAGTGCAGGATGATGTGCATCAGGACATGTGGCTTCCATGTAGCCCTAGTTGCATGGGGATTGAAGCAGGGAGGGCCATAAGACAACTCATCCTATAGATCTTTCCTCGAAGGTTGATTGCAAAGCATAGTAAGAAATGGTGGGATCACATAAGCAATGCCACAAGGATAGATGCATGGCCTAGTAGGCATGCTACTAGATGGGAACAGACCTACTTGAAAATCCATCTTGATGTATCAACCCTGCAACATTCATAATAGTTTAAGACAATGGCAGGATCGAAACTTATGGATGACGTGTCCCAAATATCCCATCCCAGAGGTGAAAAAAGTGATGGTTAATGAGAGCACCAAGATGGAAGCATCGGGATGATGTGGTGCTATGACCACTTGGGATAATCTAAAGCAGTGTTTTATAGAAGAAATGGGCCACAACCTCCACATTTCCCTGAGGTCCCATCTCAGAGGTGTGCGAAGGAGCAGTTAGAAGAGCACCAGATGAAACTATCGGGATGACATGGTAGACCGACATTGGGGTGAGACTAGAGAGACGAGCACCACCTGTGTCGTAAACATGTGTCATTAGTACCACTGGCAGTCGTGGTTAACCATAAATCACCTATTTCGAGGGGTTCCCTTAGTGGTTTTGGTAAATGTGCTTGACCCTATCAGAATGAATATAGGTCATCGATCTAGCGATTGGTGGTTTCCACTTATCACCCATTCCAAGGGTTGATCTCCTCATAAATTTCATTCACTTTACCCCATCGTAATTGCCTTTGATGGCTTCATCATTCAAATGAGTGGGGATCCGCCCAGAAATTGCATGTCTTTAAAGTGACAAGGCAGTGTGATCCAGGTGGATGTTGGTGGCTAGCCACCTATCTCACTTAGACCCCCACAACTGTCTCTTTCAGTTTTTCAGTTTCCTTAATTGTAGCACAATTTACTATTTTTGGAAGTTTGTTTGGGTCCTGAACGTTCGGAGCCATTTTGAGGCCCTAAACTACGTTTTTTGGGAAAACCAGGAGCAACATAGGTTATAAATTGATGTGGCTCCCTCAAATCTTGTAGTCCTCAGATAGATCTTTCTAACGAGGTATTGTGCACATCAAACGGAGATCACATGCCAAAGTTACAACCCCGGGAAGTTGATGTACCAATTTACCCAAACGTGGCCCACAATTTGGCGTTTCAGTATTTTACATTAATGAAATGAAGTGTTATTTCTACTGCATCTTTGTATTTATGGTTATATCTGTAATTTGTTGTGTTCTTGTTTAAAGCTGGATAACAGCAGGGAGAAGTGGTAGTGGAGACAGAGCGTGAAACGTGGCGATTTATCATCTGTTTGGAATTAACGTATGGTGGGGACCTTTGAATGAGGTGTGCATATGGAAAACAAAGTGAGTGTCGGGATAAAACATACGAGATGATGTAAGTCAAGTGGTGTTGACATAATACACATCCCGATTGGTGGAGAGGCAGTACCACCTTACAGGTCATCCCAACGAAATGGACTCAAAAGTATTAAGAGGTGCATCAAAGGAGGGTGTTGGGACAATGAAACCAAGGTGACCTGGCATAGATTGCAGTGGCTGTCGAGATTTAGAACAATGGACCAATCGGGAAGGAGGTCACGTGGTCCCACTATGCATGCAATCCTAGTAATGAGGCCCCGACAGATAACAGAAGAGCATGCTAGGAATCACTAGGATGGGGAAAAATGAGATGGTGTGTCCCAAAAGGTCATCCCAGAGGCATAAGGAGAACTAGTATTCAAGTGTCAAGACAACGTGGTTAGTAGGTGGCCATCTTCAAACCAAGACATAAGGTACTAGATTTCATGTAAGTTCCTTCTCTATGGATAAATGGAATCAAATTTGATGGGAATTATGTTTCATCCACATGGTTCTAACACTATGTGTCCTTTCAATTCTTGTTCTAGTAGTCTATAAGACCCTTTTCTAACGGAAAATTCTCTTTTGCAGATAGAAGTGAACTCCCTAGATCTAGTGGCTTGATCTAGAAACAACATAAACAAAAGACTTGTGCTTTCCTTAGAGAAATTAGAACATGGAGGAAAGACTTACCTTCAAGGAAAATTTTAAGAACCCCTCTCCCCACCAAAATTATATGTATAATAAATGGGTGAATCCCCATGGTACATATAAAAAAGTACATGCTACTTTTTTAATTATATAACATGTATATATAATTTTTTGGTGAATCTTTTATTGAATTATAATTTTTTGTTAAAGCTTGGTGAATTTTTCACTAAATTATAAAATATTGTAAAGTCATTACAAATAGTGTTACTTCTCAACATAGTGTTTTGGTGGCTAAGTCAGTGATGCTATCTTGAAAGTGTTCAACACCTTTACAAGTTATAATTTGGCACTGGGTGAGATGAATGCAACATCTTGGAAAAGTTCACAAGATCATTAATTTATGTGACATTATTTCTCTACCCACTTGTTTCAAGCTTGGGCTTGCTCATTTTTAGGAGAATTTTCTCCACTTGTTGAATTGTAGTAGAGTTGGTTTGGTGGCATTTTGGGGCAAATTAGGTTGGTTAGGAATTTTTTTTTGAGATAAATCTCAAACCCTTATCATGACTAGTACTAAAAATTAGTGTTGGTCAAATTGTTCTACTAAATAACTACTTATAATTAAATTAAAATTGTAAAAAATCTATTCTAAAAAATACATCTATAAAGGTAATAATTAATAATTAATATTAAAAAATATTTATTATTATTATTATTTAAATAATAATAAATAAATAATAGAAAACAACCATAAGAAAAAAGAAAGACAATAGTCATGGGTCACAAAGCGAGATTGAAGCATATTAAAACAAGAAATCAACAAGAACAACTAAAGTATTTTAAAGAGCTCAGAGAGGTTTTGGCGACAATCAAGGAACCAAGAAGTCTATCAAAAGATGGAAGATAAATTTAGGTTGATTGGTATAGCATGGATCTGCTACCACCTCCTATGTTTATTGGTTAAAATTTTGATTTTTGGGTTTTTTAAATGCAAACTTTTCTTTGATGCAAAGACTTAATTAAGTATCAGTCTAATAACCCATATGATGTAGTATGTGATGCTTTAGTATTGGATTTTATAAAATATGCATTGGATGAAAAGTTTTTGTTCAAGGTAGAAAATATCACATCTTCCATGGAAGCGTGGAAGATTCTCGAAGCATAATTTGGTACAAAGGAAAGTGACATGCAACAACAAATTGTGTAACAATTTATTGAAGAATCAATAGAGAATTCGGTGACAGGTATGAGAGTATATGAACAAGACTCTGGGAGTGTTGGCTGCTCGAATTGTTTATTGATTAAGCAGTTGAGTACCACATTAAATTGTCAACCCGGGAAAGTCCTTTTGTTTCAAAGGTGACCTCGTACTATATGCATTTAATTCTAAGAGCATTAAAGGCTGTAGTATAAACAGATCTACTTTCTATCAAACCCTTACTCTATGTTACAGCAGCTATAATCTATTGCAGAAATGAAATGAAAGCAATTAATTAATGGTAACAAATTTGCAGAAAGAAATGATGGCCATTTTGTAACAAAGGACCAAGACCCTGTCCTCAGAATAAGGATGTTCAGCACCTGCTTCTGTGACCAATTTTCCAATGCACACTGAAAATCCTAATCACCGGTGACACACTCTCACAGCGCCAATCGACCAAGGAAACAGAGTATCAACAAAAAGGAAATATCGAAAGCAAGGTTAGAAATACACAGAAATCACACTCACTTAACAAAAAAGAAATGGGTGAATCTTGTGAAGAAGGTGGGCCCTGTCCCTCTCACAAGATTCCCCTCAGCGCAGATGCTAAATTAAAATGCTCAGAACAGTGCTTTATTCATCTGCCAAAATGTCCAATTACAATAAGGATTCAAACTTGCTCTGCACTACAATACTTTCGTTATAACTCGCTAATTCTCAACTGTAGATGTCTCCTCTTTATAGAGGAGACATCTATTACAATATATTGTCATTATTCATTCAGTTTGATCCTTTTGTACAAAAATAGGAAATCAATTCCTGTTACAATATGCTATTACAACAGTGTATATCTTTGTCATCCTTCGTTTAGTCGGATCCTTCTGCTGTTGCAAAACTGGTAGTCTTCATCTATCTCCTTGGGGTCCTTGTACTATCCTTGGCTGTTCCGATGTTGTTGTCGATTTGATAAATCTCAACTATTCCCTTGAAGTTCTCATGTTGTTCCTGGTGTTCCAGCATCTGCGACTATGTTTTGCTGATCGTGCTATGTCAGCATCTGGCAAGTATAGTTCTGTCAGCTTCAGACGGTTACTGCCCTAATCGACAATTTTTGTTTCATCCTTTGCAATTTAAGAATTTACCTGCTTTAGTCAATTGATGTTTCTGGTGTTACAACAACTGCACAGTTGTTGTTTCTGGTGTTGCAGCATCTGTGAATTATAATTCTATGGACTTCGAACAGTTCCAACAATTGTCAGCGACTTAGTCAACTTCCAAAGATTAATTATAAAGATAACATGAATATGTGTTGAATAATTAAACATATAGCAATGAGGAGAGTTACTTCATACCTTGGAATAATGAGGTCAAAATGTTATCAAGGGTTTCAACTTATGGGCTATAAAGGGGTAACATCATGACAAAATATGAGTTCGAAAGTAGACAATATGGAGTCCTAACATCCCCCCGAACTGAAAGGGTTGCATGTCCTCATGCAATGTTTACTCTGAATCTGATTCGCAGTACTGGGATGAATAGTGTAAGTTGCTGATACAGTAGCTAAAGAAGGTTTTATCAGACCTGCTTCTGAATCCATGGACACTCTGTAATTGATGCCATACTGCCACCTCCTCCTTTTTGGTCAATTTGTAATGAGCCTTATATTGCTGACCAGGTAACCACAAGAGAGGGAAATGAAATAGGTAGCCAATCCACCTCTCAGTACACTTTTCCATACATTTGACATAATAAGGTATGCGTGAAATTTCTACCTGAAGATTGAGGGGATTGTAGGGATGATATTCTTATCTCTCTTTGGGACAATGTTCCCAAAATAAATTGTTTACTTCGATGGCCAACGCCCCTTTTGTTTTTACATAATGTTGGCAGTCTTGCAAGACCGCTGCCTGTAGTTTCCTCATGTGATCAACCAACTCTGGATTACTTAGATTTTTTTGATGCTGTGCAAAGAAGGTGGCTGCATTCTATGGTTCATTTCGAATCCAAAGAAGGTAGTTCTGCTCATTATGCGTTGCTGACATATAGGCATTTTTCCAAGGAAGTTGATTGGCTAGAAAAGAGATGAAGGCTCTCATTTGGATATCACCAACAATAGGGAGTATATTCATCACTCTATCTTCAGGCATGGCCTCATTGTGAAGATAGAGTTCATAGAGCAAGTTTTGATCATTATTTGGTGTTTCTCTGAATGTTTCAATAAATTGATCAGGTGTATCAACTTGGTGGGGTCTTCCATCTCTAATTGCCTTTATTTGCAAGAACGCCAACCGTTCTCTCAAGAATACTGCATAATTGAAAGAGGGTTTTCTTGCATCCAGTACCCTCTGGACCAGATCGAAGATGTGGGACAGCCTAGCTTTTACTTCCTTATTTTCTTTATGTTGAGCTCGAGACTGTTCAAGTGCATCCCAATTTCTGTATGCATAGCTGAACTAGATTGACTTTTGCTGTTGGAATGCCTTCCCTTGTGAAAGCTCATATTCTGTTCTCCATGTGTCCTTTAGTTGTTGAAAACTAGAGGTCTCAGTGTGAGCATCGCTGACACAGGGAGGTTCAGTCTGTGCATAGGCATCAGAAAAAGATTTATGTTCTGTAGTAGTTTGGGTGGCCCGTGGTGGTTCTATGTCTTCCTCCACAATTCTTGAAAAACCTGCTGGTTCTTGTGTGATAGTAGGTTGCTCTGTTTCTTCTTTTACAATTCTTAGAGAACCTTCTGGTTCTTGTGTAACAGCAGGTTGTTCTATTCCTTCTTCTACAACTCTTGCTGGTTCTTGTGTAACAACAGGTTGTTATGTTTCTCCTGTTGGGTCTTGTGTAATAGCAGGTTGTTCTGTTTCTCCTCCTAGTTCTTGTGTAACAGTAGGTTGTTCTGTTTCTCCTGCTGCTTCTTGTGTAAAAGCAGGTTGTTATGTTTTGATTATAGCAGCAGAGGGCTGTGGATTAACTTCGGTCATTGGAACCTGGACTATCTTATATCCTGCTCGAGTGTACAGCTCACCACACCCACTGCACATATACTCACTGTATTGACTCTTTTCTATTACAGACGCTACCCATGCTAAGATGTGGAGATTATATTCATTCTGATAGGATTCTTTAACCATTATTATCTCCTGCTGATAATCCTTAATTTGAGATTTTAGAAACTCAATTTCTTCCTGCAGGAAGGCTATGGTAGGCGGAGCTTGTGTATCTGTAGGTTCTAATGGAGGAAGGGATTGTTGTTCCGCATCCACTTGGTCATTTTCATCCCCAACAGGTGGTTCT
The DNA here is from genome assembly GCA_000404065.3 of Pinus taeda. Classification (NCBI taxonomy): domain Eukaryota; kingdom Viridiplantae; phylum Streptophyta; class Pinopsida; order Pinales; family Pinaceae; genus Pinus; species Pinus taeda. Next base: position 465,807 of record APFE030040278.1, on the reverse strand, counting down.
TGTGTGTCACCTGTTGGGTCAGTGGCTGGTTCTTGTGTAACAACCACTTGCCCAATATCACCTTGGGTGTCTACTTTAGATTTTTTGGCAGCTGGTTCTTGTGTAACAGCTGCCTCAGAAAATAATGTCACAAAACTGTCAACGCTCTGCATCTCAGCCCCAGAGGGTGAGGAAAGGGAATGCTCAAGGATGGTTGGAATGCAGGGTGTTAGGGTGATGGGTGGAGAACTGGGGATAACAGGGCTGGTGGGTTTAATTGCTAGAGTCGACCGTGTTCGTTGCCTCGGTAAAGAGGCAGGAAAATAAGTAATTTTTCTTTTTCGGCCACTTTCCTTCAGACTGGGAGGACTATCGGGAATATCAGCTGCTTTGACCGAAGCCCTGGTTCTTCTCCTTTTTGGTGGAGTTTCAGTTTTCTGCTGCTTTTTTCTTTTAAGAAAAATGATGGGGGTGTTATCATCGAAGTCATCAGTGGAGATATGAAGCATGGGGGTAGACGATTGAGCTTCATTGGGGGATGGGGTCCTCTGCAGGGGTGTTTCTACTGATAATTGCTGGGGAATTTCCTGGGGTATTTGCTCTGGTTGTTGGGGAATTTCCTGGGGTATTTGCTCTGGTTGTTGGGGAATTTCCTCTTCCTGCTGAGGATCTTCTTCTATTTGCTTGGGAGAATTAATGAGGGGGGGTGGATGATTTAGAGCAAAGCCTCTAGTTATTAGGAGTTGGGCTAAACGATGGTGTTTCAGGGAAAGGAGCGGATGCTTTGCTTTTCCAGTATAACATGACATATTTTTTTAGAAAACCCAATAGATAATAAGGCATGTTTATCAACTGACCATGCCTCAAATGATTTAACAAAACAAAGTCGTGTTGGTAAATTACCTGGTAACGACCTTCGCAAGTCAAATACTACTTAAAAAATTCTGCAACCTTTGGCCATGGTGGAGGCAGTGACTAAAGTGCGACCCCTCTGCCTTTGGCTTCCACGTGCTCGCCTGGTAGGAAAAAGCCTTGCTGCGCATTCAGAATAAGATGTTTCCTACTAAACCAGTGTGTACCATTGGTTGGTAACCCAGAAACTTGGGCTACGTCTTCCTCTGTTACTGGAATCTGTACTCCCTGGACTGTAGAAAATCCTTCTCTTAAGTTGCATGCGAACTCCAACACTTGCTGTGTGTTGAAATCCAAGAGTCTTCTAAAGTAGTCTACCCATCCTGCTTGCAGGAAAATTTGGTAAACCTCGGGGTAGAGTTCCAGTAGCGTTGTTGTGCCAGGTTCATATGTAATCAGATTTCCCCCCATAGCTGCTGATCTAGCAAAAATACACAATACAGAGCCGAGTTGCCGAGTTTGAGACAGAGTAAACTGTTACAAATGAGGATATGCCACAACGAGGTGACTTTTAGATATTACCGCGAGGAGTAAGGGTGGCAGTGATTGACATGTTATGCAATAATTACAATATTCTGGTAATCCCCCCAAATCTACGGCATAATGATTTGATTGGTAGTACAATGATTTCGGCAGTCGTATCAACATCTCCACATTAACTATAATTTAATATTCACACTTAAACATGCGTATCTTTACTTTTACGTTTAGTCGCGCACCAAAAGTCTCATCTTGTCTTTTGCTGGATTAATAATAATTTCAACAGGTTTACAAGCGTGAAAATACAAGCGATTTGACAGGAAGTAGTAGTGACAAAGTGTAATTATCAGAGTGCATGGCTGGTTCCTTTAGTGAAGCATAATATGTTCCATCAGGATGATAGTTCATTAAGTACTGAAACGGGTATTACAGCATTGAACAGTGATGTTGCTGGAACATGAGTTAGTGTTGCAGCTGCGGGAAGTGGTGTTGCGGCAACAGGAAGTGGTGTTGCAGCAACGGGAAGTGGTGTTGCTGAAACGGGAAATGGTGTTGCAGCAACAAGAAGTGGTGTTGCAGCAACGGGAAATGGTGTTGCAGCAACGGGAGAGGGTGTTGCAGCAACAGGAAATGTTGTTGCAGCAACGGGAGATGGTGTTGCAGCAACAAGAAATGGTGTTGCAGCAACAGGAAGTGATGTTGTAGCAATGGGAAATGGTGTTGCAGCAACGGGAAATGCTGTTGCAGCAACAGGAAGTGGTGTTGCAGCAACAGGAAGTGGTGTTGCAGCAACGGGACATAATAAAAAAACTTGATTTATTGTCCAAAAAACGTTTCCAAGCTGCAAAGTGATTCTTTTGGAATTTTATTCTCATCCATCCTCCGAAACTAAGATCTGCAAAACAATTAATTGTAACATGGCAACCCTTGGCAGGGATTATTAGTTAAGAAATCTAATCTAAAAATAAATAAATAAACAGAAATTTAAGTGCCTTGAGGGATAGCAGGTTCCCCCATAAAAACATAATGTAAGTCTGCCATGCAGGTAGCTTTGAAATCCTCTTTAGAAACAGGCCGTTGATACGAATAGAGTCGATACCCATTCACTAATAACGGTGTTCTATTATCATCAATCGTTAAGAGTCTGACTGTTCCATTTGGAAAAACAACATCTATTTCATAAGGTCCTAGCCACCTTGTTCTTAATTTAACTTGGAAATTCTCGAAACGGGAGTCATACAGTAAAACCCAGTTACCTTTCTGGAACTGCTTCTGCTTAATAGTTTTGTCGTGCCATCTGGTTCTTTGTTTTTGGATCATGGTTGTTTGATGGATGGCATCCAACCTCTTCTCGTCTAGTTCCTGAAGCTGCTGCAACCTGGCTGTCTGTGCATCAGTCAAATCAAGGTTAACAGCTAAAGCAGTTCTTAAAGTTTTGATTTCAAACTCCAGAGGGAAAACAACATTTTTACCAAAAACTAATTCATAGGGTGAAAAGCCCGTAGTATTCCTCCAAGTGGTTCTATAAGCTCATAGCGCTTCAGGCAACTTTTGAAACCAGTCCCTCCTATTTTCCTTTATTGTTTTTGTCAAAATAGCTTCTATGACTTTATTGGTGCTTTCCACCTGCCCATTTGCCTGGGGGTGATAAGGTGTGGTCATTTTATGCTTAATATGGTATTTCTGCAATGTGTCTTTGAAGCCATGAGAGTTAAAAGGAGGTCCCCCATCAGTGACTAGTTCCCTAGGTAGTCCAAATCTAACGAAGATCTCTTCAAATAAAAATGTTAATACTGATTCTTCATTAGCTTTGAGGAGTCCCTTAGCTTCTACCCACTTAGTCATATAATCCGTGCATACTAGTATGTAAACTTTTTGATTGGATGGAGGGTTAATGGGACCTATAAAATCTAGTGCCCATCTTTCAAAAGATTCAAGAGTTACCTGGGGATTGAGTGGCATTTCATCCCTATGATTAGGTTGGCCCATTCTTTGACAGCTATCGCAGGCCCTGACATATTTCTTTGCATCCTTGAAGATTGAGGGCCAGTAGTAACCCATCCTGAGAACCTTGTGTGCTGTTCTTTTGTCTGCGAAATGTCCTCCACAAGGGCCATCCTGGCAGGCTTTCAATACATCATAAATTTGATCTTCGCCAATGCATCTCCGGATCTCCTGATCGAGTCCTGTGTGAAACAGACAACCAGTTATCCAGTTGTACCTAGCGCTTTGCTGAATGATTTTCCTTTTTTCTCTATGCGATAGGTGTGATGGTAATTTCCCTGCAACTAAGTAGTTGGCAATGTCTGCATACCAAGGTGAGTGAGCAGATACTGCAAATAAATACTCGTCAGGAAAAGAATCATCTACTGGAATATTTTCATTAGTTTTTAACCGAGAAAGGAAATCAGCAACTACATTCTCTTTTCCTGGTCGATCTACAATTGTGATATCAAATTCTTGTAATAACAATAACCATCTAGTAACTCGAGCATTTGTAACTGATTTGTTCATTAAGTATTTAATGGCTGAGTGGTCAGTATGCACAAAAGTAGTATAACCAGTAATGTAATGCCAAAACTTATTGATAGCATAAATGACTGCTAGGAATTCTTTCTCAGTAACTATATAATTAAGTTCTACGGGGGTCATGTTTTTACTAATAAAATAAATGGCATAGGGAAGACTGTTTTCTTCCTGTCCCAAGACAGCTCCAATGGCAGTGTCTGAGGCATCAGAGGATATATGAAAGGGGAGTGCCCAATCAGGTCCTCTCAAAATGGGAGCTGTGGATAACTGATGTTTAAGTTCATCGAATGATTTTTCACAATCATCAGTCCACTTAAATTCAACATTTTTCGTTAGTAACACAAACAGAGGAGAAGGTATTTTAGAAAAATTCTTGATAAATCTTCTATAATACCCGGCATGTCCTAAGAAACTTCTCACGTCAGTTTGGGTTTTGGGGATAGGGAGGGTCTGAATTACCTGTATTTTAGCTGGATCGACTTGAATTCCTAAAAATGAGATGAAGTGACCCAATACAATACCTTGATTCATCATCATATGGCATTTTTCAGTACTTAAGGCAAGGTGTGTTTCTATACATCGCTTAAGTACTTTTTCAAGGTTCTGTAAAGCATCCTCAAAGGTCGTGCCATAAGGAGTAAAGTCGTCGATAAATATTTCTAAAGAATCATTTAACATATTAGAAAAAAGGCCTATCACTGCTCTTTGAAATGTTGCTGGGGCGTTACATAGCCCAAATGGAAGAACCCTATAGGAAAAGCTCCCCCATGGGCTAGTAAAAGTGGTTTTGTCCTGATCTTGGGGTGAAATCTTTATCTGATTATATCCGCTAAATCCATCCAAAAAGGAAAAGAATTTCTTACCTGCCAAGTTATCTAATACCTGATCAATGAATGGTAAAGGGAAATGGTCTTTCTGGGTGGCCTTATTTAGGGCTCTATAGTCCACACATACTCGCCATTTCCCATTTTTCTTGGGTACAATTACTAGCGGAGAAACCCATTCACTATCAGATATGGGATATATAAATCCTGCATTCAACAATCTTTGAAGTTCTTCTTTTACAATTTCCCTTAAATTGGGGTTCACCCGTCGTTGGGGTTGACAGACTGGGTGTGATCCTTCTTTAATATAAATGCGGTGGGTGCATAGTTCAGGAGAAATCCCCTTCATATCTGTATAATCCCATGTGAATGCTTCTTTATTTTCACGGAGTAGCTTCATTAACTGTTGTTTTTGATCGTCTGTTAGATTAGGATCTATATTTAATGTTTTACCTGGCTCGATTTCTACTGTTATACTTTTGGAGGGGCTGCCAGCTAATCTCTGAGGTAGATTTTCAGTTTCAAGGTTGTGCTGGGATTCGGATTCCAAGATTGCAGTGAAGTGATTATGTATTTCTGGACTGACCGAAGAAGGTTCAAAAATAAAGTTGCTGATTAATTCATCTTCGGTTGAGTCTTTGAAAGTTAAAGCTTGTTCGACAGTTAAAATAGATTGGGTTTCCTCATCCTCATAATCTAACCATACCGAATTGTCGTTATTAATCATGGGTGTGGCATGAGGATAAAGAGTCAGCTGTTTGGTTTCCTGCCCATTAGATATTGTCATTGATCTAGATCTACAGCTGATAAAAGCATCTGTTGTAGCCAGCCAAGGTCTTCCTAGAATCAGTGGATGACCCTCCAACTTTGTTTTAGTTTGTAACACAACAAAGTCAGCTCGGTAATTCCAAGATTCTATGGAAATTACCAAGTCTTCAATGACTCCTTCAGGTTTAACTGTAGAGCGGTCTGCCAGCTCTAGAATGGTTGGGGTTTCCCTAATTGAATGTTTCAACTGCAGTAATTGTGTTGTTTCAAGTGTCATAATGTTTATTGCAGCACCCAGATCTACTAGAACTTTAGAGACAAAGGTTTTACCAACCCGAACTGTTACTATAGGGTGACCAGGGTCACCATATTTCACAGGGGGGTCTTTTTCTGTCATCAAAGCAGTCAGTTCTCCCATCACATGGACTGTGAGTGGTTCCTTAGCTTTTCTTCCAGGCTTTTTAATACAGATATCCCTATGATCCAAGTGGATATTGGTGGCCACCCGCTAATTCGACTTGGATCCCCTCTAAGTGCTTCGTGCAGTTTTTTTTAGTTTCCTTAATTATAGCACAATTTACTATTTTTAGCAGTTTTTCGGGTCCTAAACTTCCGGAGCCATTTTGAGGCCCTAAACGACGTTTTTTGGGAAATCTACCGCCAGCGATTTTTCGTGACTAAAAATCGTCTTTTCCGTCGTAGTCCTCGGAGAGATCTTTCCAACGGGCTATCATGCGCGTCAAACGGAGATAAGACGACCAATTCGCGACCCGGGAAGTTGATGTACCAACTTACCCAAAAACGGGGCCCACAATTTGGCGTTTCATCTTCCAGGGTTAGGTTTTGGAATGTGAAGGGTTGTTCCATTGTTTCTCAACAATAAATAGGCCTTCGAGCCTCATTGTAACACAGTTCAGAGGCATGTAGCCACACATCTCTTCTCAGAGATAAGCTACCATCGCCCTAGCTGGTTTATTTCTATTTCCGTTGTAAGCATATTTAAGTATTTTCCATTAATGAAATGAAGTATTATTTCCGCTGCATCTTTGTGTATATGGTTATCTCTGTATTTTATTGCGTTCCTGTTTAAATCTGGATCAAGCCAAGAATAGAGATACCAGGACAGAAGATCGATGAAAGAATCCAGTACATGAGGGATCATGCCCTCATTTGGAAATTTATAGGGTTATGGCTGACAGAAAAAGCCCTATATGGATGGATTGCAGCTAAATGGAAACCCAAAGGTCATGTCACTCTGCAGTTAGGACCAAAAGGGTTCTTTACAATGATTTTCTTCTGCCTGGAAGACAAATACAGAATCATGGATGAAGGACCATACTTTTTCAACTCTGCTGGATTGTATCTAAGAGATTGGGTAGCTAGATTCAACCCGGAAAAGGAAGACCTAAGCTGGGCTCCAATCTGGATAAGAATGTACTCGCTTCCAGATGAATACTGGGATGAAGGCTTGCTTAAGGATATAGGAAATGGTCTATGAGAATACATAAAGGCTGTGGAAGAAACAAAGCTCCGCAGATATACTTCTTATGCCCACATCTGTGTCTTCATGCACCTAGATCAAGCCCTGCCAGACTCGGTAAGTCTTTCTCACTATGACCATGAATGGATCCAACCTCTCGACTATGAACATGTACCTTTTCACTGCCGGAAATGTCATGCTCATGGTCATTTATTCAGAGACTGCCCGCTAAACACCAAGACCAGTTCATCTGACCTATCTCACCCTCCATCCCTGGATGGCTTTGCCAAAGTGCCTAGCCTGAAACGAGCACACAAAAAGCCTTCAACTGGGAAAAAACTCCAGCAAGACTCTACATCCATCCCTTCTACAAGTAATAGATTTGAAATTCTAGCTCAAAACTCCGATGAGCATAATCTGAACTCAAAGCCTCGCCCAAAGCCCATCTCAGCTCCATCTCAACCATCTCCTTTGAACCCTCCACCCAAGTCACAAGCATCCATGGATGTCGAGGCTTCCCCAAAAAGTACCCAAAAGGAACGTGCAAAGAAAGTAAATGATATGGAAGTTGATTGACTCCCAAAACAACCCAACAGTTTAACTATATCCATAGATGAAAACATTCAGGTGCAACAGATGGATGAAGAACCAGAGAGTATAGATATGGAAGGACTAGACATTCATCAGCTCGAAATAGCATGAAAAAAGATGGATTATGACAACATCCCAGAGCTGCAACTCAACAAACTGGAAGTGGTCATATCAAGAGCATATCAGCAGAAACAACTAGGCATCCAGCCGGGTAGCCATTGGGATGGCGATCTACCTACAAAAGACTTCAAGAAGAGAGGAAGAAGAATGGTACTCCAACAAACAATAGAAGTCGGGAAAATCTTGGTGGACTCAGGCAGGTATGCAAAATTGAAAAAGTATTACAAACCCTCAACTATTGGTGAATCATGAAGCTCACCTCATGGAACTTAAGAGGGCTCAATAGCCCAGGGAAACTTAGAATACTGAAAAATATGATAAGAATGGAAAAGCCACAAATATGCTCTCTCCAAGAAACCAAATGTAACAGCAGTACATTAGGTAGCATCCTCTCCAAAGCATGGCCATGTTGTAATACAATGGCAGTGGACGCTGCAGGAGCTTTAGGAGGGCTGGCTATTGCTTGGAACATAAGGGAGTTAACCCTCTCCGACTTCCATGCCTCCCACCACTTCATTCAAGCCACTTTCCACATCCTCGGCACCAATATACATGGACACCTTTTAAATGTCTATTTCCCACAGGAGGCAGGTAACAAATCTGATCTTCTCAACACAATTGAGGCTCTAAATAACAATAGAAAGCACCCTCTTTGGATCATTGGAGGGGATTTTAACATGGTCACCTTGCTGGAGGAAAATTTAGGAGGAAGAAATAGATTAGAGCAGGAAACTACCCAATTTAGAGAATTCATCCAAGGCACCTCTCTAATCGACCTACAATTTTGTAATGGTAAATACACATGGAGTAATTGCAAAGTAGGGAAGCACCAAATCACCTCCAAACTAGATTGATTCCTCATATCCGAAAACTCGGTCCACTTTGGAGGAGATATAACGGCGACAATACTCCCCCATTCAGGCTTAGATCACTGGCCAATTTATCTCCAATGGCAACGACCAGGCAACACCACCAGAAGACCATTCCGCTTTGAAGAATTCTGGCTTACCCACCCTAGCTTCAAAGATTTCATCAGGAACATTTGGAATACCTTCATCCCACCAGAGGGCTCTAGAATGTTTCAGTTCCAACAGAAACTAAAACACCTAAAGCAATGCCTAAAACGCTGGAATCATGAAACCTTTGGGAACATTTTCCAAGCGCAACAGGACTGGCATAAGGAAACAGCACACCTCTAGCAACAAGTAATCACAGAAGGTCATACGGAGGGAACCCTGGAACAGGAGCATCACATCCACAACAAGCTAGAAGAAAGGAGAAAGCAGGAGGAGATTTTATGGAGGCAAAAGTCTAGAATTAGATGGTTGAAAGAAGGTGAGCGGAACACCAAATTCTTTCACAGAACCACTGTTCAACGAAGAATGCACAACAATATACCATTCATACAAAAGCGAGGTGGGGAAAGGATTGAAAAACATGAGGAAATTGAGGAGGAAATTCTAAATCACTTCAGCCAAGTGCACCAAGAACCCAATACAGGCAGGCAACCAGCTATAGAAAGAATCACCCAGAATGTGTTGAAGCTTATTACCAAGGAACACAATGAGCTCCTCCTTAGGCCTATATTGATACAGGAGGTGGATACTGCAATGTCCCAACTCAAGGAAGGCAAAGCCCCTGGCCTAGATGGCTTCACTATAACCTTCTTTCACACTTTCTGGGAGCTGATAAAACTTGAGGTCTGGCACGTGGTGGAGGAATCGAGAGCTCTCCATTGGCTGTTACCTTCTCTCAACTCAACTTTCATTGCACTTATACCAAAAGAGGAGGATTCTAGCACCCCGGATAAATTTCGGCCGATTGCGCTTTGCAATGTCATATACAAAGTAATCTCCAAAGTCATAGCCAACAGGTTAAAGCCTCTCTTACCTTTGCTCATCTCTCCAGAGCAAGCGGGGTATGTCGAGGGAAGACAGATCTTGGATGGCATTATCCTCTTGCATGAGATAATACACTCCCTCAAACATTCCAAGCAGGCATGTATGATTCTAAAGCTTGATCTTTCAAAAGCCTTTGATAAGCTCAGTTGGACATATATACAGAAAATGTTAAATGCCTTTGGATTCTCCCCTGTGTGGATTTGTTGGATTATGAGTCTAATCACCTCCACCTTCTCCTCCATTCTTGTCAATGGCATCTCGTCTCGACCCTTCAATCCCTCTCGTGGAATCAGGCAGGGCGACCCTCTCTCCCCCTTCCTCTTTGTCCTAATGGCTGAAGGTCTAGGACGTCACATTAAAAATGCCCTCCTCTCTCATCAGCTTAAAGGTATCTCCATTCACAACTCCCCTGCTATTACTCATCAGTAGTTTGTTGATGACAACATGCTCTTTGGCTACCCTTCAGTTCAGGAAGCCTCCTGCTTCAAATCCTTGCTCAATGACTTCTCTGAAGCCTCAGGTACCAGCATCAATAATTCCAAGTCGCAGATCTTTTTTTTCCATACCCCGCCTATTGTCAAGCATGCGATAGTCTGGATTCTGGGATTCCCCACTGCCACTCTACCCTCCAAATATCTTGGAGCCCCCCTCATTGCCTCAGCAATCAAGCAATCCTCCTGGCGTATTCTCATATAGAAGCTTGAATCTCGTCTAAACATGTGGACGCACAAAACCCTGAACATGGAAAGTCGGGTGGTACTTATAAAAGTAGTTTTACAGGCTATGTCGCTTTACTTATTCTCAATCCTAGCGACGCCTAAATGGGTTTTAAAAATAATAAGGGACATTCAACAAGAATTCCTCTGGGAAATTCGGCCACAAATCGCAAATGGGCATTGGTCAAGTGGACCACAGTCTGCATGCCCAAGGAAAGAGGAGGCATTGGCCTGAGGGATCCGAACCATAGTAATGCTATCATGTGAGCCAAAATTTGGTGGCAGTGGCTATCCTCCCCAAAAAAACCATGGGCAACCATCTGGACGGCCAAATATGCCAATCAAAGACCTCAGGAGGAGCTCATCAGGTTTATTCCCAATGTCAAAGGCTCTCTTATATGGAATGCGGCCAAACAACATTACCAACTGATTCAACAACACAGTTTTTGGGAAGTAAGAAATGGAAGAACAACACGATTCTGGACTGATGCCTGGAACCAAATGCCAAAGCTCAACAGCATTCTAAATCCACCTCCACATTTCACTAGAGAGGATCAACATCAGGACAAGATTTGGTAATACTGGACACAGGAGACAGAGCAAGGCTTTAGGAAATGGAAGCAAGGTTACCAACTCAACCGAATTGTAGAAATCCCACTTACAAAAGATATGGAAAGGGAACTTCGAAAAAGGTGCATTAACATTCTAAAGACAGGGACATTCTGTGATGGGGATACATGCCTAAAGGTACTTTCACCACTTCTGAAGCCTACAAAACTATGTGCGCAGACTTGACTCCCCCTGACCCACTCTGGAACAAAATATGGGGGCTTGGATCATGGCCCAAGGTCTCCTACTTCCTCTGGTTAGTGGGACATCAGAGAATTCTCACTTGGGATAAAATCAGATGAAGGAACTATCATGGCCCCTCCATATGTGTCAATTGCAAAGCTCAGGAGGAAACTATCCACCATCTCTTGGACGCTTGCCCCTTAGCTAATCAGTTATGGGAGAAAGCGAGCTTCAGATGTCAAAGAAGATGCAGGATGCAGGATGACATCACAAACTCATTGCGGCATTGGCAAGTGAATCCATACAAAATTAGAATACTTAACCACTTATGGACTATTCTCCCTGGGCTTCTCTTATGGAGCATATGGAAAGAAAGGAACCAGCAAATATTCAAGGACCAAGGCTCACCAGTAGAAATAATCTGGAGTAAGCTTTGTGGGAATCTAAAAGAAACTCTTCTGCTTCGTGCATGGACGAAGGAGGACCTTCCAAGTCTAGACAATGAGAAAGCCATCTGGGAAAATTGGAATTTGCAACTCCCTCAGGAACCCCTCCACAAAATCTCCCCTAAAAGCAGCAACACCAAAAAGGCATCTTGGACTACCCCTCCAAAGCTCCTTCAAGCTCAACTTTGATGGAGCCCCAAAGGGAAATCAGGGCTCACAAGTTTTGGCGGAATCTTCAGAAATGACAAAGGCTCGCCTCTTCTGATCTGTTATGGAAACATAGGATGGGACACCAATAACTCGGGTGAGTTAGAGGGACTTTGGCAAGGACTCTTTCTCTCAAGAAAACATAACTTTCATCCCCTGGAGGTGGAGGGAGACTCCCAGATCCTAATCAACATGGTCAAGCACCTCCTAAATGGCTCCCAAGCAAAGAAAATAGCCACTAGTTGGAGGCTTGAAGCAAGATTGAAAGCCATGGAACAAGAGCTTCTCACCAATAGAGCCATCACCTTCAATCACATAAAGAGGGACGGCAACAAGGTCGCTGACTTCCTGGCCAATGTAGGTGTGGAAAATGAGCATACTATTCAAACCAGGACTCTAGACATTCTAAGAAATGGTGAACAAGCACATGAATGCAACCGTCTGGTTCAACATGATGTCATCCCCCCGGATGCGGGTGACCATATTAGGCAGTTATGAGATGGGACAGGCAAGCAGCATGAGCCACCTGCCTGCCATGCGCACCTGCGCCGTGTCCACATGGGAGATCGTTCACAACTGACGACGCTGATACATTAACCATCGAATGCAGCACAGGAGAATTTACACTCCACCCACATTTGCCTGCAACACAGTGTTCGGCCCCTCGACTCTTATGGCGGCCACAGTTATTGTGGGAGGGCTTCGAGGTAGAGGCATTTGCAATATTAAGGGAAGCAGCAAAGAATTCGCCATGTTATTACAGGTTTGGTGCGAGGTCTTACTATTACCTCTGGTGTCGTGGAGGTGGAAGTTGGGTCTGAACTCTCAAGCCACTTCCTCTCCCCCGGACTCCTGGACCACTCCTGGCCTCCGTCTTTATGTTGGACTCATATGCATCTTATAGAACCCTCCTTAGTCTATTGCTTACCATCCTCTATCGGCATTTCATTCTCTGTGTCGTTCATATTCCAATTTGGCCCTGAACTCCCCTGCAATCATGGTTCGCCCTCGGCAATGTATGCTTAGCTGACGTGGCTCGTCCCGTGGCGGGTCTTCGCACCCTTTTGTTGTTGAGGATACCTCCCTCCATTGCCATTGCCACTGTCTCTACCCGTATACTGCGGGCGCAAATGCTCTTAGGCCAAGCCAATTCTTGTTTAAGCCAATTCACCGGGGTCCTCTACCTCGCCCTCCTTCGGTTCTGCTGTTTTCACCTTCAACGCCTCTCTGAACCACCACAGAATCAATGCCCATGTCTCTGTGCTCTTCATCGAAGAAGCCCAAGAAGAGGGTGAGTCCAGTGCACAAAGGGAGAATTCTCCACGTGCTAAAACTAGGAGAGCCATGGAGATGCCCTGTGTTGTTCCTGTGAAGGATTCGGAAGAACCTGACAGTCAGAAGGCAAATGCTAGGAAAGAGGCTGTCACGGTGGCTGTAAAGGAGGTTCCAGAGTAGGAAATGGAGGAGTATGGCTGGTGCATGATTGTGGAGGAGGTTTCGGAAGACTAGTAGCGTCTGCTTGCCACGTTACGTGGCTCACTATGATGGAATTTTTTCCATGTGTCTTTGTGTCAACATGTCCATGTGTCAGTGCGTCTTGGTGTCTAAGGGTTATTGTGTCATGGTGTCAGTTTGTTATGGTGTCTATGCTATAGGGAAATGTTGATGCCCAGGTTTTGCCTATCAAATTGGTCGGTGCTCTGTGCCACAATGTGCTTTTGAAGTCCCCTGCGAGGGAATGTTTTTTGGTTAGATGAAATGCATGTTTCGTCCTAAACTAAGCATGCAGCTGCTCCACGCTACTAAATTCACTAGAAAGTTGGTTCTTCAGGACAACAAGAATGTAATTGTATCCTATTTCTGTAAATAATAGATTAATTTTACCAAGAAAAAAAAAATATTGATATCCACAGTAACATTATATTCATTTATTTCAATATTACTACATTACTTTCACTTTGCCTAGGTTCTTCTGACTTATTCTAGTGTCTTTCTTCCTTAGTACATCTGGTTGTTATATTAAGTAGTGGAATACAATTAATAATGTTGTTCCTATTTTCTCTTTTATAAACCCTTTTTGGGTCTCTTAAAAAAATTGTAATTTCGATTGTTCAATGATTTCAGTTCATTTATTTGATAATTCATAATATTTTTAGTCTAATTATGTTAAAAGTGTAATTTATATTGAAATTGGGATGGGAAATTTCAAAATTTTAAATTATAAATTTCATAATCTCAAAATTTATAAACATTCCTTATATAATAAATAATTCAACAAATAATATAAAAAATATATGAACAGTTCTTCAGTTTCTTTGTCTACTCTTATTTTTTAATTTATTAGTCCCTGCCTGGGACTATTAGCGATCGATAGATCGTTGACCGCCCATTAATTCATTGGTTGACCATGTTTTTTTTGGTGTTATCATTGTTTAACCAAAGTTTTAAAATGACAATTATCATCTATCAAAATTTTAACCAAAGTTTTTGGCTGGGCAAAAAAGGACCTCTTATTGCTGGCTTCGCTTATACCAATGCAAAAATGTGGCGACAAATTATAATTTATCCAAAGTCTTGAAAATTATAATAACACACATAAAACTTAGAACTTAGACGCATGCAAAGTTTTTTTATATAGCTGACACCTCTCACCTCTCAGTCAGCTCGCTACCACCGTCTGCCACCTCTTACCACTGCAACGCCACATTATTTATTTGTTGTCCATCGATGGTGAGGTTTTCCTTTCTCCTGTAACAGGGGCTTAGCTTTTACAGGGATTCAAAATCCATTGAATGTGTTGCAGAGCTTGAAGGTCTGGAAGAGCCATGGCCTCCAAAAGCAGCTCCACGCTCACTCTCGCTCTTCTTCTTGTTCTTTCGCAGTTCTTATATTCAGCTCAGTTCGGAGAAGCGAGGAACCCGGAATTGGAAAACACGACCCTTGAGAAATTTATGGAGGCTGCTGCGAGATACAAGATGACATTCAACGGAGCCATCACGGATCAGGTTATTGCTGGTGCCAAAGGTTCCAATGCTCATAATTTCCTCAGTCAACTACCAGATGGTTATGACACGCAGGTAAAATTTATATTTTCTTTCTCATCTTCCATTTCTGGCAAGTACAGTCGATTTGAATTTCCTTTCATTTGGGTAATACAGGTGGGTGAGCGCGGAGTCCAGACGTCCGGAGGGCAAAATCAACGTATAGCTATTGCAAGAGTTATGCTCAAGGATCCTCCTCTATTTCTTCTAGAGGAGGCCACGAGTGCTCTAGATGCACAGTCGGAGAAGATTGTTCAGGATGCTCTAGAGCAAGCTTTAGTCGGACGCACAACAATTACAGTCGCCCATCGCCTCTCCACAATCCGCAATGCGGACATGATTGCGGTGGTTCAAAATGGTCATGTGATATGGTAGTGCCAAATCAATTGTCTGATTATTTAATAAGAACTGTGCAGGGGAAATGCTGGTCGGTCGTGCGAGAGCTCTTTTCATGGATGAAATTTCAACAGGATTGGACAGTGCTACGACTTTCCAAATTATCAAATGTCTCCGCCAAACTATCCATCTCTTTAATGCGACAGTGTTGATCTCTCTTCTGCAGCCCGCCCCGGAAACATATGAGCAGTTTGATGATATCATCTTACTGTCTGAAGGAGAGGTGGTGTATCAAGGACCTCGAGAATCTGTGCTTGATTTCTTCTAGTCCATGGGCTTCAAGTGCCAAGAAAGAAAAGGGGTTGCTGATTTCTTACAGGAAGTAAGCATTATTTCTTATACAATTATGTTTAGTCTGGTGGTTTGTAAGTGGTGGTTGTTACGAACTACCATCTAAATCTTAAAGCTGAAAGATTTACAGCATTTTCACACAGAGGATGTCTGCAGAGCTTGATAACCTTTCTGAGATCCGGGTTAACATAGTTATTTTCTATCCTTTTACAACATTAGTCATTAAATGGATTGTTTTAATCTATGCTGCAAATAAAGCTTGTTAGATTTCACTTCTTAATTACATTTGCGGTGGCGCTTCTTGAATTATACAGGTGACCTCGAGAAAGGATCAACAGCAGTATTGGGCGGTTGAAAGCCGACCATACCGTTACATATCCGTCAAGGAATTTGCAGAGGCCTTTCATTCATTTCATGTTGGCAAGGACCTTTCAGAAGAGTTATCCCGTCCATATGATAGAAAAAGGAACCATCCCGCTGCTCTTACATCTTCTAAGTATGGTGTCAGTAAAATGAACATATTCAAAGCCTGCTTTTCCAGAGAATGGCTGCTTATGAAGAGAAATTCTTTTGTGTATATATTCAAAACAGCACAGGTGAGTTGGAACCCAAACTAGGAGAAGCCGTGCCATTTTTTAATTCGTTATAGAAGAAAAGAAGTATGAATCCTGACAAACAGATATGCATATTATGGTTGTAGGGGCGGTCACAATGACCATGTTTTTACGCACGAAAATGCATCACCAAACTATTAATGATGGAAACCTGTACATGGGAGCTCTTTTCTTTGGACTAGTCCATGTTATGTTCAATGGTTTTCCAGAATTATCAATGACAGTTAGCCGTCTTCCAGTTTTCTACAAGCAAAGAGACCTTCTATTCTATCCATGTTGGGCTTATGCTTTACCAACATGGATAGTGAAGATTCCACTCTCTTTGCTAGAAGCAGGGATTTGGGTTTGTGTTACATACTATGTTATCGGTTTTGCACCAGAGGCTGAGAGGTAATTCTTATAGCCTCTGTACCTAAATGAATTTCTATATCCTTATATTAGTAAACATGAATAGAAGTGTAAGAAATCTCACTGATTAATTAATCAAATCAACTAGTAAACGAATTCATTCCGTAGATATGTTTGGAAGAATGAGAACTCTGACTGATATATTTGTGAATCAGTAACACGCACAGAGGTTTCAGTTTTGTACATATATAGGACTATGAAAAAAACTATTGTGCTGTTATATAGAGGCCATCTTCAACTCGTTTATTATGCAATAGATACCTGGCAG
This sequence comes from Pinus taeda, assembly GCA_000404065.3. Classification (NCBI taxonomy): domain Eukaryota; kingdom Viridiplantae; phylum Streptophyta; class Pinopsida; order Pinales; family Pinaceae; genus Pinus; species Pinus taeda. Next base: position 449,044 of record APFE030040278.1, on the reverse strand, counting down.
AGAACTGCCAAAAAGTCAATCTCCAAAATTGCTAGCCATTTTTTTCTTTGTAGCCTCATTTTGTACGATGCTAAACATTTGCATTATTTAAAGTTGTCCAATGTTGACAACCTGCCTAATAAATCGAAATTAGAAAATCTAGTTTACAGTCTATTATCTCTTCATCGATCTCCCAATTCGAGAAAGTTACAGGACTGCTGGAGAAATGGAATAGAAACAGATGAACTGGTTTAATTTTAGAGATTGAATTTTTTCCCAAGGAGCCTGACATTAAAACACCACATCAAATCCCTTTTATGTGAAATGGTACCTATATATATATACTTCGTCTCTGTTTTATTAATGTGTGAACAAATACAAGAATGGAAGCAAAATGTAACATCTTCCTTTGCCAAATTTGCCCTGTGAAAAAGAAAATTAAAGCAGGCACGTAAAGATTCTTTCAGTTGTCAGAACACTAAAATATTCAATGAGTAATCAAGGAGATTGCCTTGATTGTTGCAGGTTCTTTAGGCAATTCTTCCTCCTCTTTATGATGCATCAGATGTCGTTGGCACTTTTTAAATTCATAGCCTCATTGGGTCGAAACATGATCGTCTCACAAACATTTGGATCATTCGCTTTGCTCATTGTGTTTGTTCTTGGAGGATTTGTGGTATCAAGAGGTATTTGACAGTATAGTATATGCAAAGATAATTATTTACTCCAAAGAAATATACTTTAGAGCAATCTTCAGCTTTTCGACTAGAAAAACTTGGGTTACAAGAAATGCTTCATTTTATTCATGTTTCTGGAACAGAGAATATACCTAGCTGGTGGATTTGGGCATATTGGTGCTCACCAATGACCTATGGCCAAAACGCCATAGCGGTGAATGAATTTATGGCTCCCAGATGGGACAAAGTAAGTGTTATCATGTCCCGATAGAGTGTCCTATAATCCTAATGCCAGGAAAGAAATATTGAATATTGCCTTTCCTCTAAATATTTGATCTTTGTGCAGCCTATCAGTAACAGCTCCAATGAAACAGTTGGACGTGCTGTCCTAGAATCTCGTGGATTATTTGCTGAAGCTAAATTTTACTGGATTGGTATTGGAGCATTGACTGGGTTCTGTGTGCTTTTCATCATTCTGTACACTGTTGCTTTAGCGTGCCTCAACCGTAAGTCTGGCATTCCATTATAAGGTTTGGTTTGCGCTACTGTTTCTCTCATCACAAATTATCCTAAGCGTGAGATCTAATAAAACCTCCTCCAATTACAGCTTTAGGGCAATCACAGGCTGTTATATCTGAAGAGGTTATTGAAGAGAAGCAAGCAAACAGAACTGGAGAAAGCAACCAATCAAGCAAACATCGTTCTGTTCAACTGACATCACAAAGAAAGTCCACTGGTAAGTCGAGCTCTCTAGAAATACTCTGGTATTGTGAATATTCAATCTACTGCTCACAGATACAAGTACAATGTAAATGGAGACGGTGCTAATTGTAACTGATTAAAATATTCAATAGAGAATTAAATGAGAAACTTGAATGGACTAAATCTAAAACTTCTCTGTAACAACTTGTCTCAGACAATTGTAAGACAAGCTGTTATAGAGAGCTTTTGTGTTGTTCTTGATTGAGACTCGAAAGCACTGTTTTTGCCTTTGCTCGAAAGAAAGGATGAAACAATTGCACTACAAAATTTGCAACCAATAAAATTCTTTAAGCTGGTCATATCCAAAGCTTTTTGAAAGTAAATGAAAAAATCTGCACTATTCATTCATAGATTTAATAACTTTGTGAGTGATGTTTACTTGTCAGAGAGGAGAGATAGTCTAACCTCTGAAAACAATTCTACACATGATGGAGAAGTCAGTGTCACTCAAGTCTCTGCACAAGACAAGAAAGGAATGATCCTTCCTTTCCAGCCATTGTCGATGGCTTTTGAGAACATAAACTATTATGTGGACATGCCACCGGTATGTGTATCTACAAATCATTCAACTGAATTTGTAATCTGCCACTCGTTTGACATACCCAGCTTCTTTCAATGGAATATCTAGAACTAATGTTTAGTTTTGTAACAGGAGATGAAAAGTGAAGGCTTGAATCAAGACAGGCTACAACTCCTTTCTAATGTAAGTGGATCCTTCAGACCAGGGGTACTTACGGCCTTGATGGGAGTTAGCGGTGCTGGAAAAACTACCCTAATGGATGTCTTGGCTAGAAGAAAAACAGGGGGCTATGTTGAAGGGAATATAAGCATATCTGGATTCCCCAAGAAGCAAGAAACATTTGCTCGCATCTCAGGATATTGTGAACAAAATGATATCCACTCTCCCAATGTCACAGTCTTTGAATCACTCGTGTATTCTGCATGGCTCCGTCTTCCTTCGGAAGTTGACGAGAAAACTAGAATGGTGGGTCTATATTTCCTCTTTCCATGTAGTGCTTCAGTGTAAGATATTTCCTTGTTATTGAGACTATGCAAGCAGCTTTTAAGTTTTACTCTCAGGTTTTTGTTGTTATAATAACTGCAGATGTGATTTTTGTTGTTACAATAACTGCAGATGTTTGTGGCAGAAGTCATCCTCCTATTAAGTTTTACTCTCAGGTTTTTGTTGTTACAATAACTGCAAATGTGATTTTTGTTGTTACAATAACTGCAGATGTTTGTGGCAGATGTCATCCTCCTATGTTAGTTTAAGGGCATTTTCAAAGAAGAGAAACTACATTCACAAAGCAAGTAACTATACCACTTATTATAAGTTTCGCTTGCAGTTTTTCCAGATTTAGTATTGTATTTCTATATTATAATTTAATAGAATCAATGTTCCATTTCAAATCCCATTTCAAATAGGACAGCATACAATCTATTTGTGTTGTCCTTGTAGACCTCGGCAGGGACTACCGCCATGGCAGTGACTCCTTGTTAAATAATATTTCATAAAATATAAGGTTATAATTTATCAAAAAATGAAATGTGATTGTCATTCCCATCTATCGTAGTTTATTTCAACTTCTTCACTAGCGTTCATTTCAATTGTTTTTGAAACAACCGTACACATTGATTCCAACCATTGTGATCTACCCATCCTCGCAAAGAGAGCTCAAGGGTTTCAATTACATGTTGCATGTTTCAAATTTGCTTACCTAAACCGCAATTTTATTTACCAAATAAAAGCGCACTGTAAGGAATGAATGGTTTTTATGGCATTTAGATGAATGCATGTTTTGTGGATTTGCATGGTTATCTACTTAGGTTTATTTTCGAAGGAAAAATTTATTGGGTTGGGCAATTATTTTCATGCAAGCTATGCACTTGAAAGAGATTTAGAGAAGTGATATTTGAGGGTCAGAGAGTTGGCTGAGTGAATTTATTTATATAATTTTCAAATATTTATTTATATATTCTTTTTTAGTTAAGCTCAATTAGAGAAATCCTTAAAACTTATTATTCTTCTCCACAGCCACTTTTCCTTCAATAAATTATTATTTATTGTGTAATGGTTGGATTTAAAGGGTTTAGGGTTTATTGAGCATGGATAAGGTGCATGAAATTGGTTGATATTTTTTTAATATTGGGTTTATGGTTTATTTTTATTAATTTATAAGAGATTTTTATATAATATTTTATTTATATATTCAATAAAAAATATTATAAAAATTTTTGCAAAACCAATTTCTTCTAATAAATTATTATAAAATTTATTGTTCAATGCTATGAATGTGTATTGTTCAATGTATGAATGTGTATTTGATATCTTTTTTATATAAAAATGTTGGAAGATATTGATATTTTTTTTAACATTTATTTTATATTTAATTTTATTATTAGCATTTCTCTATAATAAAAATATATTTTTATTTCAAAAATAAAGAAAAAGGTCAACTGGCATGCGTTGTCATTAAAAAAATGTTAAAAGTAAAACTTGGCGATAAAAGTATATTTTCAAATTATGTATATTTATTTTATGTCAAAAATCTTACTAAAGCAATATCCATATATAGTTTATAAAGCAGTTAAACATTTTTGGCCCTACCTCCTAAAAGCTTATATGATTATTTATGTGCTACATCTAGCAGTTAGAAAATTGTTTGTATAACAAGAGCTGAGTGAAAATAGAGTGAAGTGGGTGACATGCTTACATGGAATATGATTTTGAGTTCAAGCTAGCTCATATCGTCAAAGGCCATAATCTTTGTCGACTAGCTACTGGAGCGATGGATTTTCCATAAGGAGATACTTCAGGATGGGAACATGAAATAGAGATGTATAATGTTTAGTAAGTTCCTCCCACAAGTACAACCACATCTTGTTATTCAGACATATGGTAGTACCTAGAGCACGACACATTTCCTTCTCATTTATTGAACAAACATAAGAGGGAAATTTGTTTTAAAGTTTTATCTTAACAACTAGTGCATGGTGTTATTTTTCAAAAGCACCATAATGGTGTCTTTCTTAAATTCTTAGAGCCACAAGATTGAGAAAGGGTGTTAAGAGATATGCATAATGGACTAGAAGGTGTAAACTTCATGAGTGATACCACGTCTCATAAGGTTATGAGGGTTGGTTAATATTGGCCCACATTATTCAAGGACACTCATTACTATGCCTGAAAGTGCCATATATGTCAAAGGTGTGTTGGTCGTGGTCAAAAGTCAACTGTCCCATTTCTACCCATAACAGTTGAAGAACCATTCCAACAATGGGACTGGATGTTATAGGCAAAATATTTCCTCATTTGTCAAAGAAACACTGATTTATTCTAACTGTGACCAACTATTTCACTCGATGGACCAAAGCGGTGTCATTGAGGCAAGTCAATGATCAAGAAGTCATCCAATTTCTCAAGAACAATATCATAACGAGGTTGGAATTCCTCCACATTTGTCTTTGAGAATGCAACTTATATTTCTTCGATAAATATTTATGATTTTTCATTATAATATGGTATTGTTCTAAAGCATGCATCTAATTATGACCCACAGGGAAATGATTACAAAAAATAACCTTATCCACATTATGAAGAAAATTGTTTTCTCTCAACAAAATAACTAGCACAATGCTTTGGTGAATGAATTATGGGATGATCGTGTCACTCTCATGGAAAACCATGTTGCCTTGTTCAAAGTCGTATAGATACTCTCCTTATGCCTGAGGAAGAAAGGCTCAAAGTGAAAGAAAAGTTTTCCATTCATCAAAAAAGAATCAAGTGTTGGTTTAATAACAATCCCACGGGGAATACAAATTTTGGTGTGGGTGACTTAGTATTGAAGTGGGACAAAGCCCACAAAGAGAAAGGGAAGCACACCAAGTTTCAACCTCTATGGCTTGGACCATATACAATCACTGATTAACTTGGCCACCATTCTTAGAAGTTGAAATCATTAGATGGGAGAATTTAACTTCTTCTCATCAATGGACAAGACCTTAAACACTACTTCCAATAGCAACCTTCGACTGGATTCCTTTTGTACAATTTTATTTCCTTGCCTTTGTTATTTTTTTTTGTCATGTCTTATCGCTTTTCTATTGTTTGGTTAGTGTACATAAATAAGACCTATTGTGAGAGTGCATGTATGGCTCAAAGTGAATTTATGGTGAAATAAACAAGGATTGTTACAACCACAACACTTATCTATCCATTAGTTCCACTTCTTCGTTTTGAGAAATTCCCTCAAGTCAAGTAATGTCCAGAAATATAATATGATACACTCAAGAGGAAATATTTGAGTGGAACCATGAAACCCACATCTATTTTATCATTCTTGTTCCTTAACTTGGCATTAATATTACATTGTGCTCTTCATGCTAATCTAATCAAGTAGAGAAGGTAAAGGGAAAAAACAATGGCGGGAAAAGCTATATTAGAGGTATATATACCCTTACCTGAATGAAAAGCCTCTTCTTCTTTGAAATAGCCGAGATCCCTCTTCCATCGCAATGAAATAATAACTCCCTAAGCACAATTATGTAAGTAAAATAAATAAAGGGTGATGAAGTGAAAGGTTTCTTGTGTAGAGAGGTGAAGCAAGTAACTTCATCGGGTACTCAAAAACTTTGCTGACACTGAAGAACTACTTGTGTTCCTGTAGTGACTCCATTGGGGTATTGAACATGCCTTCTAGTAGTAAAGAAATAGTAGATATGAAAGCTAAGATTTTGAATATCTCAAACTTGTAATTACATATTACCCTTCTCCTGGATCGAAACAATTGTGAAATGGAAAGATTTGGTATGTCCTAAACCAAGAAAAGGAATGATGGATACTTTCAAGATAAGTGGGGAAGTAAAGGAAAATCTCTTGATGGATCAATACATCCTGAAGGGATAATTCTTTTCTAAAAAATATTCCTAGACAAAGAAGTTGAAGTATGTCTAGTGTGTTGCCAAGTGTTGTCGCTACTACAACACCCTCTAAAAAAAATTTATATTCAAATTTTGGATCCTAATTTTTAGCATGTGAAGTGTTTCTTTTGGTTTTCAAGTGTTGTTTCATGTTTATACACATGTTATAGGTGTTCATGTTCCTTTCTAAGTGTCTTTGGATCATCAAGAGTAACAATAGTGCACTTTATAATCATAGTACACGTTTTGGTCACAAAATGACACTTTTGGTTGCAACTGCGCATACTTTGTCTATTATACCTGGAAAATGTTTGGGAATTGGTTTTTTATGTATACCTCTACGTCTTGGCTCCTATATAAGTTCTACTAATGAGTTCATATGTGTCACACTTGATATGTCTTCTAACTCGATGTGTTTTTCAAGGTTTCACCCTTGCATACATGGACAATTTCTTGACTTTGCAACCTACCCTCTAGGAAATAAATAGTGCATAGCGTAGTCCTAAGCCCTAGTGGAGACCCTCCTTGTTATTTGAAGCTACACCATGCACCATGCATAATTCTTCCTCCCTCTCTAGCACAAAACGCACTCCCAACCATCAATCACTTCCTTCTTGTTTATTTTTGCACCCTGTGCCACTCAAGCCTCTAGTCTCCTATTTGAGTGCACTTCACTCTCTCAGTTGGTAGTGAGGCATTTTGTTGTGCTTTTTTTGGTTCCCTGAACCCTCCTTCTAGCCCTAGCCCTCTCTTCTTAGCGAAAAGCACATCCTCAGTGAACAATCATGCTACTTGTCCCTTGTTGTTGTGCCCTGTGCCCTCCATTAGGCCTCCTCCTCCTCCCGAGTAGCACACAATTCCCTATACCTAGAAAGATTCTCCCTCTCCCCTTGGCCCACTGTTGAGCCACAAATAGAGAACTTGCATGAAGAATGATATAACATGATATCTTTGGGCTAATTTTTTCTTTCCATGAGTGATCTACATCTCTAGGTGTTCAATCAAGCATGGTAAACATTTGTGAGGAGACCTAACAAGAAAAGTTGCTCAAGGAAGCACCCTGAAAAAAAAGTCACCATGTTCCGACAGTTGAAAGAAAAATGGATCATGATGGCCAAAGTGAATCATGAAGACTCAAAGATCTCTCAAGACCCTTTGATGGCAGATGGAAACAATAATGAAATATTTGTTATGAGTATTGAAGACATAGTGGCAGTGTCGTCACTTATAAAATAACTTTATTTACAAGTCACCATGTGTCTGAGTCATCAATATTCTTTAATTTTCATATTGTCTTCACATGATGATGTGGAAATTATGATGTAATTTTGGAAAATATTTTAAATGTAAAAGTGTGGAAGTCCAAGAGTCATATATGGACAAAAGAGCCACATGGAGATGTCCAAAATTCACATATAATTTCAAAGTTATTATAGAAGCCCAAAAGTCACATTAGAATTCTAACAGTCACGAGGACGTTCAAGAGTTACGAGGATTTGAAAAGTCATTCCTTTTGTTACAAAATATGCCTCATTACTCAAAGAGAGAACTTTTAACCTTGGCTTCTCAATCCAAAAAATAGAGAGCAAGATAGTTCTTTTGGAGAGTGATTAGTAGCTTAACACTCCACTATTGGAGCTAGTGGTGTTCATTGTATCCATGTATCTTGGAACATTCACCTAATATTTGAAGCTCATTGAGCCAACAAATTTTAATTCATATATCATGAATGTTTTGAGACTATCCTTTGGATGGTTGTGATATATATTGGAATTCATATGTAATAAAGAAATTGAAATATTTTGATGGCTTTAGTGCTTATCTCATTGAATATGTGTTGTATTAGTTTTCATGATCATTGCATGTGTGTGAACTATTTTACTTGATGAATAACGATTATTTCATATGTATGTGTGTGTTTCTTTATTATATTAGTAATAATACTGATCTTATAATGGATAATGTTTGTTTCCTTCCAATGATAGAAGCTTGATATAGATTTCAATTGAACTTTCACAAGGCATACTTACTTGCTTATTCAAAAGTACATGTACATTTCTCTTTTATGCTAAGTATTGTAGCCAAGGAAAATATTTAAGTAGATGGTATCTGGGCCACATTTCTAAATGGGGCTCATTCACCAAATTTTGTAAAAACTAATTGGGGCCTCATATCACGGAGACCCCCTATATGTTGCAGGATCTAGCACTATCAATAGGGTATTCTTCTTCCTCAAAATCATCTCGTTGGCTTGCTATCTCATCATTATATCCTTCTATTATATTGGTTTTATTCCTTAAGGGAGGATGAATTGGCGTTCCCTCTCTACTTTTCCTTCTTTGAAGAAATTGAATATTAAAGGACCTATGATAAGGAGGTTTATTTCTATAAGGTTGATTGGGGTTTCTATTTGGAAAGTTCTATTTAAAATTTCGTGGTGGAGGAGGATTTTTAGAACCTGGGGCTGAGGTATATTCACAAATTCTAGTCTATATAGTTTATTAGACAATAAATTAATTAACTTAGCCATTTCTTTTATTTTTTGATCTTGGGATTCTTTTGAGAGGTTTCAGGCATAGGATCAACAACAACCTTATTTTTCCCTTCAGCCTTTTCTTGTTTCGCATAGCACCTCCCAGTGGTTAATATGTTTCCTTCACAAGCACAATCTTTGGCTTAAGCATTTGATAGAGTTGTTGGCTCATATTTTCTCAACATCAAAGAGAGATCATAATCTAAGGCTGTTAAATAGGCTACTAGGGAAGTGGTATCTAAAGACTTAATACAAGTAGGAAGTCAGTTAAAAAAATTGTTAAATATTTTGTTAAAGGTCATTGACAGGGTCGTTAGGTTTAAATTTTATAGCCCTAAACTCGGTTAACCATAAATGATTTCTTTTCATGATGCCAAACCTTCTTAAAAAGAATTCAACAAATTATTCTAATGAATTGACAGAATTAACCTGTAAAGTTCTAAACCATTTTCACGCATCACCCTCTAATATTTTCACAAATAACCTCATGCAGATATAGTCATATTCTACTCCAAGATTTTCAAAGTATTCCTGGAACTTAATGACATGTTCTTTGGTAGTACGTTCTCCCTTATTATCAAATTCGGGTAAATTTTTCTCATACTTAGCACGTAGGTAATGTATCTAGCCCACAAAATTGAGGGGACGATAATTACCACAAACCCATGCATTCATACTATGGGAGGAAGGAGGTGAAGTTGGTAAAGATTGATAAGGGGAAGTTGTAGGAATACCTATAAGAGGAGAAGAAGGATGTGAAGTTGGTAAATATTGATAAGGGAAGTTGTAGGAATAACTCTAAGAGGAGAAGAAGGACGTGAAGTTGATTGGGGTTTCTATTTGGAAAGTTCTATTTACAATTTCGTGATGGAGGAGGATTTTGAGAACCTGGGGCTTGAGGTATATTCACAACTTCTAGTCTCTATAGTTTATTAGACAATAAATTAATTAACTTAGCCATTTATTTTATTTTTGCTCCCAGGATTCTTTCTCAATCATGTCGTTAAGGAATGATGTCTTTACATAATTTTTTACGTATCTTCCATTCCATCTGCGTTGACGGTGCTAGAATGGATATGATTGATGAGTACCTTGCAATATGAGAAAAATTCTCATCGTAATCAATCCCCTCCACCTAAGAAAACCCTCTAGCCAGAAACCTAGCCTTGTGTTTCTCCATACTACCATCCGCTTCTTGCTTTACCTTGTAAAGCCATTTGGAACTCACCACAAACTTGTCTTCTGGTCTTAGGACCAAATCCCAAACACTGTTCTTGACAATGGAGTCATAATCCTAAGCCATGACATCAACCCAAACTGGTTGAAGTACTTCTTCCTCAAAAGATTATGTCTAAGTCTCTACACATTCAGCCATCATAACCATGTAGCAAGTTTACCTCTTTGGTGACCTTCTCTGCCTATGTTGTGATGTGGGTGCTCCCACATTCTCTCTAGCATCATCCAATAACCTGACAGCCTCTTTAGTACTCTCTCCCCTCTCTGGAATACTATGCATGAGTGGGTGTCTCCACTCCTTGATCCTCTGCATGTGGCTGCTCCTCATCATCGTAAGATTCCTCCTTTATATCTAGAAGATTGTTAACCACATGTAGTTGAATCTCCCTCTCAATGGAACATCTCATGGCCTTCTCTTCATCAAATTTTAAATCTTTATGAACAAATTTCATCATATTGGTTAGCAGGTACACCCGATAGGTGTGAGGTGTATTAGTGTACCCCCACAAATATACCCAAATCAGTTGTTGGCTCTATCCTTTTCTATACATCCTTGGTAACATGGTAGTCTATTGATGTACCAAAGATCCTGAAGTATGCCACATCTGGTTTCTTCCCTAAAAAAGCCTCTTTTGATGTACTCATACTAAGAATTTGATGAGGGCTTATGTTCTACAAATAAAAAATTGTGTTACATGCTTTAGACCAAAAGTGTAATGGTAGGCCCAGATCATGTAACATCACCCGTTTCACTCCCAAAATACTTATGTTCTTCCTTCCATTGACCCCATTCTAATGTGGGTTATGAGGTGCTATAAATTCCCGTTAAATTGCATCTGAAGGACATAATTTTTTGAATTCATTCGAAATATATTTTCCATCGTTATCACTTTTGAGAGATTTAACTATCCTGCCAGTATCTTTCTCGACAAGTGATGTAAATTCACAAAACTTAGCTAACGTCTCATATTTCTTCTGTACCAAGAAAATCCAACACTCGTGGGAAAAATCCTTAAAAAATATTACATAATACATGTGCTTGGCTGTGGATGCTATCGAGAATGATCCACACACCATCTGAGTGAAATTGATCAAGGATCACTTATGCTCGATTATCTTTGTCATGAAAGGAAGCTTTGGTGTACTTCCCTAATGTACACCCTTTGAATCTGTCTCTTTGCTCTAGTGTACCCTTGGGAAGTCCTGTAGAAATTTACTTCATGATCTTGAATGCTCTGTGGTGCAAGTGACCAGATATTATATGCCACAACTCACTAATGTCTCGGCTCGGAACCTTCTCTTATTTAGTGCTCAAAATAGCGCAGTCTTCTATATCTAATTTCTAGAGGTTCTTCACTAGCAGCTCGATTTGCTTCACCTATCCTATGAAAATGTGACGAAGGAAATCCTTTCCCTTACAAAATATCACATCATAGTGATGCAGGAGCATCGGAACTGGCCAGCAATGTGGGAAATTGCCCACATGTTGTGGCGTGACAGGGGAAATTTCAATTACTGTTTGTTCAAATCCAGTTTATTGAGCTGGACGATTTCTCAAATAATTAATTATTATAGTAATAAGTGTGACTATCTTAGTGATAAGAATTGTTAAAACAGGTGTGTGTGAGCGCTAATAGGTAGGAGATTTTACTGTTAGGATTTCTAAAAATAGAAGATTGTGATTATCAATTTGTTAGTGGAGTTAATGTGAGGAAGTTGTAATAAATGAAGAGATTTCTCTTCGGGAACAGTCAATGTTTTGGGTGTGTTTTTTTTCAAGAGCGAAAAAGCTCAGAAGCTTGTAAAAGACTGTGTGTCGTGTGTAATAGAAGCGTAGGTGTGGTGTGATTCCAATTAAACAAGTAGACTGTGTGTTGAATAAACCTAGAGATCGCCAAGCTAAACTCTATTTTCATCACTGGTTATGAATAAAACAAAGAGTATTTGCACAACGTGTTATGCTTGCTCTGAATGGGATGTGTTAATGACATGCAGATTATCCGTTGACAGTTCGTTCGAACTGTGGTTCCATTACCCCCAAATTATCGCATAAAATCCTGGAAGATATTGAGTGTTAGTGAGATCTTAATTAATTTGATTGAATTGATGTGCAGCGATGCGTGATCGGTGGACAGAATACTCATTGGTGGCGGCCATCAATTCCAGCGTTGCAGAGAACGCCAACTTACCTTGCCAGATCAGACAAAAAAACTAGTTAATTTCGATGGACAGAGGCAGTGTTTAATCAGCGTTTTTTCCCAAACTCTTGATATGAATGAACTGTGTGTGATCAGTTATGATTACATGGGATGCTGGAGGTGGGTTTGGACCTGCATTTTAGTTTTTTGCTGTTCATTTAGCGATGAGATTGGAGAACCTGCGTTGTAAAGAAATGATGAACAGATGTGTTTTTTTTTCCTTTGTTTTCATTATGCTCATGCTCACTGATTCTGCCTATCATTCCATATAAACGCACATTAGTTGTGGCAGATGTAGGCCTAGATGTGGATCGTTGAGCTCACTCATGAAGAAGATTAAGATGTATGCATTACTTCTCGCAATTGAGCTGTTTAAACGGAATCAAAGGGATATATCTATGTCGTTATCAGGGAGATCGTATGTGCGCTGACTAAAATATGACAATCATATACTGTTTGGATAGGTTCTAGAAAGTTGTTTTTTGCAGTCTTTGTGAATAGGGATGTGTTAGAACTTTGGGTTAGAAATACACGCAGTCCTTGAAGCATCCTCAGTTATAGTTTGGACTGTTTTATTTTAGTGATAAATACTTGTTTCAGTTCTATTTAATAATCTGTTACAGATCTCGGGAACAGGAGGGCTATGGAGATTTTGAATCATCTTGAATCTTGATGATTGAAGATTGATAATGGATATGATTGTTGATTGCAATTGTATCATATACGTCGTATGATATACTTGGTTATGTTTGGAATAAAAACAGAGGCTTTGTTTTGATAGTCCGGCGATTTCAAGTTAACGAAGATCGTTTTGTGTAAAACTGAAGTCTGATACTTTGGAGAATAATATATTGATCTCAATGCAGGTGCATCATTTTTGATATCGGAGCCAAAAGATCCAGGTGGTTGCAGCTAAGATGCCGCCAAGGCGAGGAATTGGTCAAGGAAGACCAGAACCAAATGCAGTCCTGATAGACAAAGTGCGAAGGCTGCGTGAACGAATGGAGACAATGGAAACAGCCTAGAGAAGAGCACCAGATGTGAAAACTGAGAGTTCTTCAGAAGAGTCTGATGAAGAGGACGAAGCAGGAGAAGAAACTGAAACTGCCAAAGTCCTCAAGATGCTGGAAAAAGTTGGCAGCAAGCCCAAGATAGAAATTCCTATGTATGATGGGAGTTTAAATGCCGAGGAGCTCATGGATTGGATTAGATCCATAGATCAGTATTTCGATTATGAAGAGGTTGAGGAGAATAAGAAGGTGAAGTTTGCAGTCACTAGATTGAAGGGCCATGCAGCCATCTGGTGGGACGAGTTACAGAAATCAAGAACACGAAAGGGGAAATCTAGGATCAAGCAGTGGGATAAAATGGTAAGCAATCTCAAAGCCAAGTTTTTGCCTAAAGACTATCATTTGAATCTTTTTAAGCAGATGCAAAATTTGAAGCAGGAGGGAATGTCTGTTAAAGAATATACGGAAGAATTTTACAGGTTAAATATCAGAACAGGGCATGTAGAAGATGATTTGGAGAAAGTAGCCAGGTATATTAATGGGCTAAGGTATGAGATCCAAGATGAGATTAGCCTGTTGAGTTTGAAAACTGTTGAGGATGCCTATCAAGCAGCCTTCAAGGCAGAGGAAAAACTGTTGCGCAAACAAAACCAGAGAAACAGAGGTAAGAATCCAGCAAACGGAGGAAGGATAGTTGAATCCAAAGTTCAACACTCTCAGAATGACGCAGGGAGTGCAAGCAATAGAGCACCACAAAGAGGAGATTTTGGCCGTGGAAGGTTTGTGCCCAGAGGCAGAGGCCGAGGAAGAGATGTCTGGTGCTTTGCATGTGGGGAATGGGGACATGTACAATGGGATTGTCCTCATCAGAGATCAGCAAACCAGCGCAATGTGAATGTTGCAGAAGCCAAGGAGGAGATTCCTCAACCTGAAGCTAAAGAGGAACCACCAGAAGAGGGAGAGTCCCTATTACTGAAGAGGGTATTACTGGAAGGAGCTAAGGAAGCCAAAGAACCAGTTCAAAGAAGGACTTTATTCAGGACTGTATGCAAGTCCAAGGGTAAGTGTTGCAAATTAGTAATTGATAGCGGTAGTACTGACAATCTTGTTTCTACAGAGATGGTGGATAAGCTGAAATTGGAAAGGACAGTACACCCCACTCCTTATAAAGTATCGTGGCTCCAGAAAGGCCATCAAATTTTTGTGACTGAACAATGTAAAGTTGACTTTCAGATTGGTACTTATAAGGATGTCATTTTATGTGATGTAATGCCGATAGATGTATGCCACATATTGCTAGGGAGGCCCTGGTAGTTTGACCGAAATGCCATACATGATGGCAGAAGAAATACTTATACTTTGGAGAAAGAGGGGAACAAGCATACACTACTGTTGTTGAAAGCTGAAGATAATAAAGAAACACTTGGAAATAGCGTTACGTTGATGAATGAGAAGACCCTGTTGTAGGAAGATGAAAAGGGTAAGGAGATGCATTTTGCTGGTGTTGGCAAACCCAAGGTAATTTTAACTTCTACAAATTTAGAAGATTTACCTGAAGAAATTCAGAATTTCTTGAATGATTATGCTGATATTGTTGTGGATGAGTTGTTACCCATCAGGAGTATTAGTGACCATAATGATCTAATAACGGGAGTCAGCTTGTCAAATAAAGTAGCCTACAGGGTAATGCAGGAAAATGTTGAAGCTAGAACACAAGTGAGAGAGTCGATGGATAAATGGCTAATCAGTGAAAGCCTTAATCCATGTGCTGTGGCAATAGCACTCAGTCCGAAGAATGAAGATTTGAAGGAATATGCAGTCTCTAAAGAAGAGCTAAAATTGGATCCGAAGAAAATCCAAGTAGATGAGAATTGGCTAACTCCTAGAAGCATATTTGAGGGAGATGTCAAAAGCAGATGGCGGGAATGCAGTAGCAAAGACAAGCAGTGAGCAGATATGAAGAGGCGGAAAAAGAAATTCCAAACAGGTGATTTAGTTATGTATTGCCGAAAGGTACCTATACTAAAAGCCAGAAGAAGAACCACAAAGAGACGCCATAACAGACGAAAACCCAAAGCAGGAAAAAGGAAAAAGAAAGCGCTAAAGCGAACTAGGAGTCAGGCTCATTATCAGTATTTAACCAAGTGGAAAGAGGAACCAGTAAAGGACGTCAGCGGAGCTACAGAAAATGGGGATCAACTCCAAACAACTACAAGATCAGTTTTCTTCCCCGGGAGTCTGATGCAGGAGCATCGGAACTGGCCAGCAATGTGGGAAATTGTCCACATGTTGTGGCGTGACAGGGGAAATTTCAATTACTATTTGTTCAAATCAAGTTTATTGAGGAGGACGATTTCTCAAATAATTAATTATTATAGTAATAAGTGTGACTATCTTAGTGATAAGAATTGTTAAAACAGGTGTGTGCGAGCGCTAATAGGTAGGAGATTTTACTGTTAGGATTTCTAAAAATAGAAGATTGTGATTATCAATTTGTTAGTGGAGTTAATGTGAGGAAGTTGTAATAAATGAAGAGATTTCTCTTCGGGAACAGTCAGTGTTTTGGGTGTGTTTTTTTTCAAGAGCGAAAAAGCTCAGAAGCTTGTAAAAGACTGTGTGTCGTGTGTAATAGAAGCGTAGGTGTGGTGTGACTCCAATTAAACAAGTAGAATGTGTGTTGAATAAACCTGGAGATCGCCAAGCTAAACTCTGTTTTCATCACTGGTTATGAATAAAACAAAGAGTATTTGCACAAAGTGTTATGCTTGCTCTGAATGGGATGTGTTAATGACATGCAAATTATCCGTTGACAGTCCGTTCAAACTGTGGTTCCATTACCCCCAAAATATCGCATAAAATCCTGGAAGATATTGAGTGTTAGTGAGATCTTAATTAATTTGATTGAATTGATGTGCAGTGATGCGTGATCGGTGGACAAAATACTCATTGGTGGCGGCCAGCAATTCCAGCATTGCAGAGAACGCCAACTTACCTTGCCAGATCAGACAAAAAAACAAGTAGTTAATTTCGATGGACAGAGGCGGTGTTTAATCGGTGTTTTTTCCCAAACTCTTGATATGACTGAACTGTGTGTGATCAGTTATGATTACATGGGATGCCGGAGGCGGGTTTGGACCTGCGTTTTAGTTTTTTTGCAGTTCATTTAGCGATGAGATTGGAGAACCTGCGTTGTAAAGAAATGATGAACATATGTGTTTTTTTTTTCCTTTGTTTTCATTATGCTCATGCTCACTCATTCTACCTATCATTCCATATAAACGCACATTAGCTGTGGCAGATGTAGGCGTAGATGTGGATCGTTGAGCTCACTCATGAAGAAGATTAAGATGTATGCATTACTTCTCGCAATTGAGTTGTTTAAATGGAATCAAAGGGATATATATATGCCATTATCAGGGAGATCGTATGTGCGCTGACTAAAATATGGCAATCATATACTGTTTGGATAGGTTTTAGAAAGTTGTTTTTTGCAGTCTTTGTGAATAGGGATGCGTTAGAACTTTGGGTTAGAAATACATGCAGTCCTTGAAGCATCCTCATTTATAGTTTGGACTGTTTTATTTTAGTGATAAATACTTGTTTCAGTTCTATTTAATAATCTGTTACAGATCTCGGGAACAGGAGGGCTATGGAGATTTTGAATCATCTTGAATCTTGATGATTGAAGATTGATAATGGATATGATTGTTGATTGTAATTGTATCATATACATCGTATGATATACTTGGTTATGTTTGGAATAAAAACAAAGGCTCTGTTTTGATAGTCCGGCGATTTCAAGTTAACGAAGATCGTTTTGTGTAAAAATGAAGTCTGATACTTTGGAGAATAATATATTGATCTCAGCGCAGGTGCATCACATAACCTCGATCCTCCAACATGGCAACAAAAACAAATTTCTTCTTCAAACCTGGAACATACATGACATCACTCAATCTGAGGGTATAACTAGACTTCCTCTGAAAGGTAACAATATTGATGTCAGTTATGCTATAGCTCCCATCATCTTCCATCTTGATGTGCTTCTGGATATCCTTCTCCTTCAAGTTACTGAAGAGCTCTTTATTTTCGGTCATATGGAAGGAAGATCCATTGTCTAGGTACCACACACTACCCGTCACCGATGACACCATGCAAGTGATGAGGGTGAAATCCAGTTCGAATTGTGAAGCAAGAGCTTCACCTGCCGCTCCCCCTGAGGGCTTCTTATTGGTCTTCTTCTGTGGACACTTTGTGGCATAGAGTCCCAACTCATGATAGTTAAAACACTTGGTTTTTTAAATGTCCTTCTTCTTGCTGCCTTGAATGGAGTCTAATTTGGAATGGGATTCTTCGCCTTCCCAGCTAAGGCACAGTTCTCTCCATCATCATGCTTTTATGAGGATTCGTCTCTGGTGCTCCACTGAATCACTTCTTGTACCAATTCATACCATAATCACTCCCCCTGTGGTAGCTTCTCCCTCCCATTAACTGATTCCTAGTAGCTATGCTAGCTCTTGGGAAGTCCTAGAAGTGTTAGGCTCACCAGATCATCTTTTGCAATAGTAATCCCGACACTTCCAAGCTCATCCCAACATTGGGTGAACTTGGTCAAGTACTTCAGAATTGAGTCACCCTAATCCATCTTGATCTTTCTCAGCTTATCCTTCAGTGCTAACTTCCTGTAGTCATTGTTTTTTTGAAACAGGTTTTTCAATGTCTTCCACATTGAAAATGGAGTTTCCTTACCATGGATATTAAACACAATATGATATTGAACTCCTTCTAGGATAATCATTCTTGCCTTTGCCACACACTTTCTCCATTCAACGAGATCTTTAGCATCAGATGTTGGAGGCTTCGAGATATCATGATCTATGAATTCATTCATCCCATTGTATTCCAACACTACCTCCATCATGTCCTTCCAGGCTATGTAATTCGAGTTTCCATCCAAGGAATTCTCAAGTCTCAAACCGTAGAATGACATCCTGCTAACTCTGAAGTATGAAACTGCAAATTCGATTTCACCTACAGAAGAAACTCGTATTTTCCTCTTCTATTATGATTTAAGCTCCAATAACATGTATATTTTTACTGTAGACTTAAGCTTCTTATGTAATATGTTAACATAAAAAGACTTGAATCTACTCTACTCATCAACATAAACAAAAATTGATCGATGAAATCACGAAGGAGAAAATGAAGAATTTCAATCGTGCATAACACAATATTTTTTGGGGGAAAGAAATAGCTGAAAGCCCCACTATATTTATATTTCATTGACAAGAATATATGAGAATAAAATACAATGCTTGTTCAACGCGGACAATCTCTACATAACTACAATCTCACTCACTGCTTCACAAATTAGTTGAAGCCAATACTTAGCCAAATCCACTGCCTGCTAAGCTCCTACTTCATTGCATAGTTTCAAAAGGAACTAGCACATATTTAATTGGTAAATTCCTCACTCATAACTGTGAACTACATCCATAGGCCTCCGTCTGATTGCATGCATCACCAGTTTAATTTAAATGAATTTATAACTGATAGTACAGTATCCCTAAACTCTAATCTCAACTAGGTCTTCATTTGAATTGCCATGCATGAGATAATTTGAGTGAATTATAATTTATCTAATTCATTACTGCATGTGAATTAAATCCAATTTAATTCACTAGTTCCTCCAATAGTTAGAACTAGTTTAACTAAATTTAACTGAGTTAAACTAAATTAAATAATTACAACTCAATAAGAACTCAGCCTAGGCCCCTAGAATTTAGGGATCACTATACATGACTCTAGATAGACATCCAAATCGAATTTATTAAGCCACTAAGTCAACTTCATTTAGTTAACTGCTACTATGAGAATATAACTACAATTTATTTCCCAATTTAATTCAAGGACAAATTAAATTAGGATTTTCTTGTTGCTATTTTTAACATTAAGAGCGAGAGATTCTATTGCAAATATGCATATTCATGAACAAAATCATCATTTATGCCTTTTTTGTGATTAAATGAGATTCAAGTTAGGTTATTCTCGCTCATCTTCTTGGGCTAACACTTCCTAGTTCCTTTCAAGCCCTTCTTGATTTGTAGAGATCTATAAATTCAAAAGGTATAATCTATTAAGAAGACTATGTTGATCATACAAACATAAAATAAGGTAGGGTTGAACATGGTTACCATTAGTCATTAGAAAACACAATGAAATGTGATCCACGACAATTGTGCTAGAATAGTGTTGGTTCTTCAACTACTCTGATGGTTATACAACAATTAGAAAAGCATTAATTAAGGTTTTGAAACCGTCACTCTTCAGGCTATTTGGCTGGCCTCCAACAGCCTTAGGAGGTATTCCTATTTTTTTAGTCAAGAATGATTTTCAATCTTATTTCACAGTTGTCTAGAGTATTGATGAATTAGAAAATAATATAAATCTTAAAACTCTGGTTGTATGGATAACAATCCACCTTACAAGATCTTAAGTCATGCAGAAAGAAAAGGGTAGTAAGCACATGACATGGGACAAACATGAAATGTCATTTGTAACAAAGGCTAATCAATGAAGGAAAAAAGAAAATAAATTCTACAAAAGGAAAAAAGATATTTTAATTCAGTTAAGACATGTTAGCTACCTTCTAGAATTAAATAAAGTGAGAGACATCAAGTATTGTTTCACTATACTTAACTCTCTAGATAAATTTTAAAATGAAATCCAATGGATGATATAATATCAGTGATTTATAACTTCAAAATAGGTTAAAAACTACACTGAGCTCTAGTCAATAACTTCAATGTTATCACATGTTTACCCTATCAAATAAATAATCCTATAACATGGTGTTATCGAAGAAATAATAGATTACTTATAAGAAATAAACATTCAATACTCGATTCATCAAAGAAAATCTCATAAACCAGACATTGAAAAATTATAATACCCAATCAATATTGATTTTATCAAATATTCAGTATTTACATACCTCTCAAGTCAATATACCTCTCAAGTCAATTTACATAAACCATGATTTTTTCATCAATAATTAAGAACACAAACCTGAACAGATTCAAAACATTTGAAAGTAAAGAAACATATTACAACCATATTACATTAATTGTTTTCAACACAGCATTAGATAGGTTAGTTGAGAAAGTACAATAGAACCTCTTTTTAAAAAATATGTCTCCTAATTCACCCTAAATTAATCCACTCATAATGATAAATGGCGCCATTTATAAAAAGTTAAGATAACTGTCAAAAAAATTACTATATTTTAAAATAAACACTGCTTAATTTAAGTAACTAATCATAGTAAATCTCCTGTGAACGTTTTTCATTTTGATGGATAACTTGGTCACCTTAGGATTTTTTGATGTGGTAGCTGGCAATGCAATTTGAACTCCCCACATTTTGGGTTTAGGTAATTGATTAGTATCAAAACCTACTTCCGCCCATTCCTTAAGTTAGTTAGTCCCTCCATACATAGGAGGAATTCTTGGAAATATGTTGTCATTGATGGAAATAGGGCAATGGAAACAGGGTGTCCATTGATGTCAATAGGTGGCACATGTGGGCTTCACTTGGGAATAAATACCATACCACATGCATTCATATTGGGGGTTATATATTGGGGAAAGAGTGACATAATATATTAATAATATAATAGGGGGTAAAGGGTTTTTATATTGGTAGGTACAAAAAATGGAGCTCAAAGTTAATGAAAAATACAAATGGGTATAAAAAAAGGTTAATGAAAAAATGAATACCTACAATATCTAGTGAAAGTAGGGAATTTTTAAATTGGGAAGGTGTGTTGGGTTCAAAATATTTAGTATGCCATGAATGCAAGTGCTATGTTAGAGATTTATCGAGTGAAGCCCTTGTAAGGTGGCACAAGTGTCAAAGAAGGCCTCAGGAGATTCAGTTCCAAACATGATGCAGGAGCATCCTGACACCTCAATGAAAGAAAATTAGAGAAAGAGGACAGCTGGACAACCACATGGACAACCAAGCCAATCTTGAACAAGATTCGGTTAAGAAACTAATTTTAGTTAAAAATCAGTTAAAACTGAATGTATATATAAAGAACTAAAAGATCTTGAGTGAATAAAGAAGACAAGAAGAGGAAAAAAACCTTTGCGTATGAATGAGGGCAAAATGTAGTCGATGGAGAAATTTTGGATTAAGGCTGAGATGCCTTAACACTGTAAACACTGTTTGTAAATAATGAAAAATTCCTGTTTGTGAATTTGTGTCTTTGTAAGTTTTTGTTTGAATTGTTTTCCGGTTTTCTTTTCCGCTGAAAATGAAAATATGAATGCCACAGAACAGGCATGTTGGTGTGCATGATTTTAGGTTTTTTTTCGATGAGGTTCTTTTCAGGCATTTTGCTGATAAATTCAAGGAGCAATATCAGATAGACGTACCAACTAATGTTCGAGCCAGTCAGAGATTGCGGGCTGCCTGCGAGAAGTTGAAGAAAGTCTTGAGTGCCAACCCTGAGGCACCTCTCAATATCGAGTGCTTAATGGATGAAAAAGATGTTAGGGAATTTATCAAATGGAACGAGTTTTAACAACTTGCACAACCGATGCTCGAGCGGGTGAAAGGGCCCTGTGTGTAGGTTTTGAGTTGCAGCAGAGGAGACTTCAAGGTCATTTTATGAATCTTTATAGTTGCGTGTGCAAAGAAACACCAGCATTGTGTGTTTGAGGACAAATTTGCATTCCACGCGGAACGTCCCTGATTTGCAACAAATTAATCCAATGCATCTCTAGAACAGAAGGCCTACCTTCGTTTAAAGTGCCCGAACAGAATGGCGGCGACAATAATAATAAGAAGGAATCGTTGAGGAAAGGCCCGTGGATGCTGGAGGAAGATGAGATTCTGATGCAGACGACCTGGATGAAAGTCCTGGAGAGTTCGACAGTCATTGCCAGGATGAGGGTTCAGAGATCGACCTAAGTGGAATTGGGAAAGTTCAGAGGTTAGAACTGCGCTGATAGGCTTCTTGGGCCCATAACCCACAGGCCTGAGGAATGGTTCGTAAACAAATATTGAAAATGAAGAGACCCAGAATCCCTTTTCATCAAGGGGGTCTCCTTGTTTTCATCAAGTGGTATCAGAGCGGGAAAGATTTCCTACGGAGAAGTTTTTGCATGCGAAAAGAAAAGAGGTACCAGGAAGAAGAGGTACAGTTTGTTTGTTTGTAGTTTTTTTTAATTTTGTGAAGGTGAAGATTGCAGCAAACCTGGAGCAGAAGTGCTCAATTGGTTCGAGAGGAGAGAACCACGGAGATGCCGAGAGGACCGAGCTCAGGAGAGAAGCTTGGTAGGGCATCTAGTAGCAGGGAGGACTTGCTATGGCAGAGGTTTGGTTGCAGCTCACAGAAGGCAGTTCCACTGAAGAAGTGAAACAGTGGGTAGAATTGCTAATGCTAAAGAAACGCATATGACCAGGAGGTCATAATTTTGTACCTCGGGAGCATATGACCAGGAGGTCATAATTTTTGTACCTCGGGAGTCTGATGCAGGAGCATCCTGACACCTCAATGAAAGAAAATTAGAGAAAGAGGACATCTGGACAACCACATGGATAGCTAGGCCAATCTTGAACAAGATTCGGTTAAGAAACTAATTTTAGTTAAAAATCAGTTAAAACTGAATGTATGTATAAAGAACTAAAAGATCTTGAGTGAATAAAGAAGACGAGAAGAGGGAAAAAACCTTTGCGTATGAATGAGGGCAAAATGTAGTCGATGGAGAAATTTTGGATTAAGGCTGAGATGCCTTAACACTGTAAACACTGTTTGTAAATAATGAAAAATTCCTGTTTGTGAATTTGTGTCTTAGTAAGTTTTTGTTTGAATTGTTTTCCGGTTTTATTTTCCGCTGAAAATGAAAATATGAATGCCACAGAACAGGCATGTTGGTGTGCATGATTTTAGGTTTGTTTTCGATCAGGTTCTTTTCAGGCATTTTGCTGATAAATTCAAGGAGCAATATCAGATAGACGTGCCAACTAATGTTCGAGCCAGTCAGAGATTGCGGGCTACCTGCGAGAAGTTGAAGAAAGTCTTGAGTGCCAACCCTGAGGCACCTCTCAATATCGAGTGCTTAATGGATGAAAAATATGTTAGGGAATTTATCAAACGGAACGAGTTTGAACAACTTGCACAATCGATGCTCGAGCGAGTGAAAGGGCCCTACGTGCAGGTTTTGAGTTGCAGCAGAGGAGACTTCAAGGTCATTTTATGAATCTTTATAGTTGCGTGTGCAAAGAAACACCAGCATTGTGCGTTTGAGGACAAATTTGCGTTCCACGCGGAACGTCCCTGATTTGCAACAAATTAATCCAATGCATCTCTAGAACAGAAGGCCTACCTTCGTTTAAAGTGCCCGAACAGAATGGCGGCGACAATAATAATAAGAAGGAATCGTTGAGGAAAGGCCCGTGGATGCGGAGGAAGATGAGATTCTGATGCAGACGACCTAGATGAAAGTCCTGGAGAGTTCGACCCTCATTGCCAGGATGAGGGTTCGGAGATCGAACTAAGTGGAATTGGGAAAGTTCAGAGGTTAGAACTGCGCTGATAGGCTTCTTGGGCCCATAACCCACAGACCTGAGGAATGGTTCGTAAACAAATATTGAAAATGAAGAGACCCGGAATCCCTTTTCATCAAGGGGGTCTCCTTGTTTTCATCAAAACATAAGAAGAAGAATAAAGGAGCATGATTGGTGATAATGGTGCAAAATCATTGGATCCTATTTTGTTGCAGAAAATCACCTCAAATACTAATCAACCCCACACAAATGGAAATTTCTCGGAAAAATATTTCTAATAGTATGTGAAAGCTTGAAAATGGCCTCCTAGATCAAAAGGTAGATCCAGTCAAACTTTGGTGACCCCAAGTCAAAGTTAGAAGAGTTAGAAGGAGTTTGGGAACCCTCTGGGGCATAACCAAGTTTGACAAAGCAACCAAAACTAGTGGAGATGGTCGTGGACTAAGCAAACTAAGGACCAAGCTGATGAGGCCGATAGCACAACAATGAGAAGTCTTGTTATTGGGTGTTGGTGGAGCCCACTCAACGGATACCTTGACGATAATACCCTAGTGGATTTACTCTCGCACAAATGAAAACAACACTCAAATGGAATGATCAGGATGTAAGAGAGTGGGATAACATGGATGGATAGCACAATATCAGGTAGTGTTTGTATTAGCACAGGTGGAACCCACCAAGTAGATACATCCCAGTAGAATTAAAACAATGCTCAAATGAAAAGAGCAGGATGATGCCAAGCAGTGATGTCATCATGAAAGGCTTACTCCAAAGATACATCCTTAAGGGATAACAAAAGAGGTAGCTCAAAGGAGAGTTAGTTTGGAAAAAAACTATGTAGCATAATGGAAAATGACTGGGATAATTTAGAAAATGTACAAAGTAAATTTGGCAGAAAACAAGGCCTCAAGCACCCTTTCTCTTTCCTCTCTGAAAGGATAGGTGGTAGCACGAGAATCGTCGGTGATGGTGTTAGCATAGGTACCTAAAAGGTCGATATATGAGTGTCACATGTCACCAATCACAAGCTGAAACGTAGCATGAGTGATGTCATAATGATGTCACCCCAGTGGACATAGCCTAGAAGACTTAAAGAAATGAACAAGGGATGCACCAAGAAAGAGGCATTGGGAAAACATGGTGGATGACTCATCTCAACTGCTTTTTTATTGGCTCTTGATATAGGGGGGGACCTTGAGAAGACAAATCATCCTGTTGGATGGAGCATGGTGATTTGTCAACAGTGTACAACAGAAGCGTCGAGCAGCTAGAGCCAGGAAACATCGACACTCACATTGCACACAATAGAAAATGAAAATGAGGTCAGGAGGACCCCATGGGAAAAAACTTCCCATAGGGATTACCCCATTGGTAAATAAGAGAGTGCAAAGGGAATGCATAGAAAGAAAAAATGTCAGGACATAGGGGACTGAGAGGGAGATAGTTGTAGCCAATAGGTGGAGCAAAAGTGGCAGCCCCACATGACATCATGGCTCGAAGGAGTTTCATGGAATATGTTCTTTGCGTATTTTAAAGGACATGTCACGAGATAAGCGTTGAGCCTGAAAACTCCAACCTTAGTACCAGGTCTTGGTCATTTCGCATAGAAATGGACCAATGATGTAGAGCCATTAACAAAGAAACTTGGCCCACGAAGGGCTTAGAAATGGCTTAGAACCTAAAGTCCTAGCCAATTGTTGTGAAGACATGGTCCTACGGTAGAAACATAGGTAAAGGGACAAAGCAAAAGGGGATTAAGTCAAAATTCAGCGAAACTATCAATTTTGTAGCAAAATTGGCAGCTAAGCCAAAAGTTAACTTGAAATAAAGCATTATTAAAACTCGTAAAAGGCCATAATTACTAAAATTAGTGAAATAACTCAGTTTTACTTGAATAAAAAGTTTGTTGAAGGTTGAGAACTTAGTGAACATAGTCAGAGGAATAAAATAAATAGGACAAAGGAGGAAAAGAAGAATGTATGCAACAATTAGAGAAAAGAAAAAAGGGAAAAATTATCAAGCCAAAATGGTTTATAAGCAGGCTTAAAGAAAGAATAATGATGACAAATATTTGTGTGGATAATTTTGTGTGAGGTGAAGTTGTTGGTGTTCTTAGTAATCAAATATTATTGAAGGCATTGGTGATTAAGGAGGAAATTTTTTTATTTTGAAACAAAGAAGGCATTCATGGCTCTAGTATAAAAATGGATGAAATATGAACCATTGAGTGTCAAGAAAGTTAAATCTTGCAAATTAGGGGTTGATGCTCCTTCCAGTGAGCGCTAGTAAATATTTGGGGTGATAGCTCCATTCAGTTGTAGTTGATAAATTAGGGGGTTGTAGCTTCCAACTGGTTGTCGCCACAGAACTGTAACAACAAGTTTTAGTTTGCCTTGAGAATGAATTGAAGAGTATTTTTGAATTCATTTGTTCTTTGTGTGTTCCATTGCTTGTTGAAATTATTTCTTATTTAAATAATTGTTAAATGTACTATATGGTGTCCTATTGTTCTTTCACAAAGTAAAACAAAGTTTTTTATGGTAAAAAAAATCCTACAATAATGAATTATCCCCCTATTAGCATTGTCCTAGTTTCCAACAATTGGTGTAATAACATTGGTTACTTCATATCAGATAAATTGTTGAAAGAAAAATCAAGGACCATGGAAACCAGGAAGGAGGATTTACCAACAAGAAACCAATCTTCAATCGAACAAAATATGTGTTTTGTAAAGTAAGGATGAAGACCTACATTCAATCACTTAGGGCTAACATGTGGGATGCTGAAGCCATCAACGCTCTACTTGATGGCCTCCCTGAATCAAAGCTTGTCAAGGTATTAGACTGCACATCTACCAAAGCTATTTGGGACAATATGAGTAGTTACTATGAAGAAGAGAACAAGGTGAATAAAGATAAATTTCAACAATTTAGGATACAATTTGAATCTTTAGGTATGCATGATGATGACGATATTTCTGGGTACTTTATAAGAGTCGATGAAGTTGTAAACACCATAAGAGGGCTTGATGAGGAGATAGATGAAGCTGTAGTAGTTCAAAAGGTGTTAATATCTCTTCCTAAAAGGTTTAATCCCAAGGTCTCAATCATTAAAGAGATGCATAATATAAATATTCTTGCTCTAGATCGATTACTTGGTACAGTCGTTGCCTGTGAGATGAGGATTTCTAAACGCAAGTCTACATCCGAAGATTCAACCATCAAATCAGAAAAGAAGTGCAAAGAAGAGCATGATGACTCTTATGAAACAAATGAAGAAGAATCCAAATTTGATACGAAGCTCAAGCATGGATCTAGGAAGTATAAAGGTAAGCTACCCTTCAAGTGTTTCAATTTTGGAAAAGCTGGTCACTACGCATCAAAGTGTCCTAAAAAGAAAAAAATAGATAATGATCCTAAATAAATATAAAAGAACCTTCAAAAGGATAGGAATAAGGAAGATATATCCTCGGAATATGAATCCAACCAATCCTCAGATGAGGATAGAGATGATGAGACACCTAAATAATTTATGCTGGTGACCATTGAAAATTTGCAAGTCGAGGTTATTAATTCTAAGGATGAAGAGGGAGAAGTTGATCTTGAAGGAGAACTAATAAGTGCACTTGAGGAAATAGAGAAAATGAGGAAGAAAAAGAAAGCCTAGAAGGATTATTTGATAAAATAAAATGTTGAAGGTAAGAAGATTCATGATTCTCTAAACTAAGAGCAGAATCATAGAGCTCAAGCATGTGAAAATCTAGAAAGAGAAATCGTGCGTCTAAAGAAGGATTTAGAGAAAGCTAAAATGCAACTTAGTTTCAACCAAAATTTTGGAAAAGGGACCAATGATTTGAAAAAGATATTGGAAGCACAGTGAGTGTGTTTAGATTGTAGTGGTCTTAGATTTGAAGCGAAGTCCAGTGCAACAGTTGAAGTAAAAGGAAAGAGAGAAATTACCTTTGTTCCAACAACAAAATAAGGATTTGTATAATAGCAAAAAGGAGACATGTAGTCCAAAAATCAGATTCATAAAAAAAAAATAACAACAAAAGTAGAACGTTGGCCAAGCAAATCGAACTACCTAGAATTCAACACGGCATAGAAATTAACCTTCCAGGTACAATGATATTTTCCAAGGGCATTGTTTTTCATGCATGGATTATGGTCACAAGGCAACAAATTGTAGATTCAATCTTTCCTATTGACAACTCAGATCCAAAAGAATATTTGGAAAGAGAAAATGTAGGATGAGGTATAATAATTCGTTCGATCCTTTTTTTTCTATGTAAGACTAATTCTATTAAAAAAGTAAAAATATAATACACCGAGGCTCCGCCTCAAACTCTATTTTTGGTGTTCATCGAAAAAGTTGAAACTGCCCTAGATTAGGGAAACCAGCTTGAGTTTACAAAAATAGTTACCATATTACTCTGTACTGACATAACAGACACCAAAATTCAACCTTGTGACCTAGCAAGAAGGTGCTACTTAGCTATACTGGACATGACAACAAACTAACATAACTACTGTACTGCTAATCATATGAAAAAATATCAAGTGATTGGACCAATCCGTGATCTGCTTGAAGCCGATTTGGTTCATGGGTGGCAAAAGGCTTCAGTTGTTTGGCTCCTCCTCAGGAGGCTCGTCAACCACGGGACACACATACAGTTCCCAATCATCTTCCGTTTTTTCCACTTCACTCTTCTCAGCATCGCCTGTAGGCCCCTCTATCTTCTTGGTGTCTCTTGTGCTGCCAGCACACTCCACCGTTAAAGCCATGCCTACAGAGCTTCCATCTGCTCGTTAAGAATCGTTTGCATACTCATCGTCACCATACAGTCTTCGAAGCTTGGTTTCCTGACTAACATACCTTGAATTTCCCCCCTGAGTATCTCTTAGATCCTGGTCACTCATGTCTGGAGAATGCTCCTCAGAACTTGTCCCTTGATCGCTGTCTGATGTTTCTTCTTCAGTGAAGATGACGGCTACCTTGGCAGTGATAGTGGGTTTCTTCAGCTGACTATGGAACCTGAAATGGGTAGCGTGAGAGGCAGAGCTAGGACGCTGCTGTGAAATTACATAATGGAGCCCAACATCTCGATGTGAGTCCCTTGATTCCATTCCACGCCTGCGCCTTCTGCTTGCATAAGAATAGTGTCTGAGCTGAGGTCTGGGTTGAAGCTCATCTCCCTTGTTCTGTGGAGAGGAAGGGGGAGTCAAGCTTTTCACAATACGAGGTCTCGCTATGTCTCCTCAAGAGCCTCCATATCGACTCCTCATATGCTCCCTACCCATCCTGGTGAAAATCGGAAGCAGATCAGCCAGACAAGTAGCAGGGGATGGGGATTGATTGCAGAAACAGGGTTTTTGAGAAGAATATAGAGGGAAAAGCATGGTGTGGGAGAAATGGAGGCCATTTCCCAAGTCTATGCACCTAAGGTGCCAACAACGTTTTCCAATCGTTGTTCTGCTGCCAGCCAACTTTGCCTGCAGCGGGCAAGAGCTGCAGATTAGGGGACGAAAAACAGGAGCATGAGGTGTCATTCTGATATCCATCTCTCGGTCTGAGGAGTTATTTATTGCCATCTGCATGTGGGACAGATTTTTGCTATTGTGAGCCTTGATCCAGACCCCATTCATCACCCGGCTGGTCCTTGCGCCAATGAAACTTAATGAGCCCATTAATTCTCTTCGAAAACAACCGCATCCGGGTGTGTTTCTTCCTCCTGTATCATTTCGCTTTTGACCAGTTCCTCATACTCCCTGATTTATTGTTCTATAGCTGGCAAATAGAGAGAATCTGTATGTAGAGCCTTTCTGCTTTCAATTCCCATGTTCGCCAGTAGGTCTGCTACTTTGTTCCCTTCTCGTCTAATATGTCTGAGATTGACTACCCTGTGATTAGAGAGCCAAGTTTCAATTAGATGTAATTGACTTGCTAGCCTCCAGTTGTTGCTTACCTTGCTAGATGAGGTTCCTTGTAGGATTTTGGTGACCATGCTGATAAGTATCTGTGAGTCTCTTTCGATAAAAAGTGGAAAGAATCCATGATTATGAGCTAGGATAAGGCCCTGCCACAATCCTTCTAATTCTGCAGAATTGTTGGTATCCCACCCAATTGAGCCTAGGAAGATTTGGCATTGTTTGCCTACACGATTTCTGATTATTCCCCCAAATCTAGCCTTACCTGGATTCCCTTTAGAGGCGCCGTCAATATTTAGTTGGAACATATGCCGGGGAGGAGGTGTCCATTTATTCAGTATGCTTTTTTTGACTGGAGATTTTTCCTTGATAATCAATGCTTGATCCCACTATATATTCTAGTTTGTCCATATGGTTTGCTACTGTGGGGATGAGGGAAATTCCTCCTCATTCTAAGTTTGTAGAAGTAAGGTCTCCCTTATGTTTTGACGTATTCTGCTCCACAGGGATTCCTCAATCATAGATTGATTTTTGAAAATGCGCTGACTCCTCTCCTTCCACAATGTCCACATAAGAAATCCTGGTATTAACTTCCATAGGGAGTTTAGAAGCTTGCTTTTGAATGGACTCTGAGCCCAGTTTCGAATATGGTCGATAATATCTTCTGAAGTCCTCCCATCCTTTTGACACCTGAAGTTGATCTTTTCCCAGAGTTTGTGTGCCAGCAAGCAGGAGTTCAGAATGTGCTGAGTTATCTCCTCCTCTTTCTTACAGTTGGGGTAGTAGGAGGGACCATGGAAGTTTCTCTTTCTGAGGTTGTCCCATGTTAGGATTCTATTATCACATAGAAGCCATAGAAACATGGAGATTTTCAGCCAGATTTTGGGGTGACATATTCTCTGCTAAAGGGGGTCCTTAACAATGTGCTCCTACATGATGATGTGATAAGCCTCCTTTGTAGAGTAGGTTCCTTTCTCTTCACATCCCCACCTAAGCACATCCATCACCTCTGGATATTGTATTCTTCTTTTTTTTAGTTCTGTTTCTAGGGTCTTCTTTGCTAATTCCGTTCCTTGGCTTAATATTCTTTCCGCACTGTTCCATTGCATGTTTCCTTGCATGGTGGATGGGTTCCAGAATTGCTTGACTATGCTTGACATTTGCATGATCTGTTCTGGGATTTGATGGGGTAGTAATAAGTCCTTTAATTTTGGTTGTTGATGCCATGAGTCCTCCCAAAAACGTGTTGAGTTTCCATTTTTCACTTCCCAGAAGCTATGTTGTTGTATTAAGAGTATATGTTGTTTGGCTGCATTCCAAATTAGTGAACTTGTCTTGACTTTTGAAATTCAGATTAATTCTTGTGTTGGTTTACTATTGCATATTTGGCATTCCAAAGCCTGGCCCAAGGGGTGGATGGCATAGTGAGCCACTTCCACCAAATGCGAGCTCCCATCACCATGTTGCTTTGGTAGGGATCACGCAGACCCGTTCCTCCTGCAAATTTTGGTAGACAGACAGAATCCCATTTGACCAAAGCCCATCTGCATTTTTGAGTTGTAATACCCCACAGGAAGGATCTCTGAAGACATTTGATTTCCTTGAGAACCAATTTAGGTGCTGCTAGGATAGAGAAAAGGTACAAAGGCATGGATGAGACGGCTAGCTAAGTTGAGGGATCTATGAGTCCAGGAAGATAGGCGTGCCTCTAATTTTTCTAATAGCAGTTTCCATGAGGAATGTTTCAAAGTGGCATCAGTTAAAGGGGATCCCAAGTACTTGGAGGGAAGAGAGGAAACTGAGAATCCAAGGATTCGAGCTATAGATGCTTGGGTGACAGCAGGCGTGTGAAAAAAGAAAATCTAGGACTTGATTTTATTTATTTTTGCTCCCGAAGCTTCTAAAAAAGTAGACAATAATGAATTGAAATGATGAGCTTCCTGAACTGAAGAATGACCTAAAATCATATTGCCATCCACAAACTGCTGGTGGGTGAATGTGGGAGAGTTTGGAAAAGTCAGATCTTTGACTTTCCAAGAAGATAAAGCATCTTTAATATAGCATCCTAGACCTTCCGCCATTATCACAAAGAGGAAAGGGAAAAGCGGGTCTCCCTGTCTGATTCCCCAAGAACGTTGAAAAGGAGAGGATGGAATTCCATTGATCAAGATTAAGATAAAAGAGGAAGAAATGAGATTCATTACCCAGCGAGTCTAGATTAGGGAGAATCCAAAAGCGACAAGGATTTTCTAAATGTAGTCCCAGCTTAAGCTGTCAAATGCTTTTGAGAGGTCAATTTTGAGGAGCATATCTAGTTTCCTGGAGCTTTTCAGAGAATGAATGACTTCATGAGTAAGGATTATATCATCCGTGATCTACTGGCCTTCAACATATCGCGACTGCTCAGGTGATATGAGAAATGGTAATAGTGGCTTGAGTCTTGTAGCTACAATTTTTGAGACAATCTTGTAGATGACATTGCACAAGGCAATAGGCCGAAATTTGCCTGGGTTATTATACTAGGCCTCTTTTGGTATCAGCGCTATGAATGTGGCATTCATAGCCAGCAATATCCATCGCATATATCTTGATTCCTCGACAACCTGCCAGACATCCATTTTAATTAGGTCCCAAAAATTATGAAAGGAGTTGGAAGTGAACCCATCAGAACCTGGCGCCTTTCCTTCTTTCAACTGAAGCACTGCATTTTCCACCTCCTGTAAGTTGATCGGCTTGAGTAGAAGTTGATATTTCTCCTCCGTAATGACTTTCAGTATATTCCTTGTAATTTTATCTATTGCTTGCGATATGTTACCCTGTGGTTTTTGATGGGCTTGCTTGAAGTAGTTGAGTAGTTCTAGTTCAATGTCTTCATGGTTTTCTACTCTTGTCCCCTGCTTAGTGTGAATGTGGGTGATGTTATTGCTCATTCTGCTCTAGATAGTCATTCGATGAAAGAACTTTGTGTTTTTTTCCCCTTCTTTTAGCCACCTGATACAATATTTTTGCCTCTAGAGAAATTCCTCCTGTTTGTCTCTTTCTAAGATTTCTGCTTCAAGAGCCCTTTCCTGTTTCACATATTCCTCTGTTCTGCCCTCTATGATAATTCGTTGTTGTAACTGCTTCATGTCTTGATCTAGAGCTGCCTAAGCGTGGAATATGTTTCCGAACGTAGAGTGATTCCATTGCTTTATTATATTTTTGAGGTGTTTAAGCTTTTGTTGGAATTGCATCATTTTTGTACCCCTTGGCGGATTATAGTAGGTCCATTCTGTAGTGACCAAATTTTTAAAATCTGGATGAGTCATCCAAAATGACTCATCCGGAAAGGCTTACGACTTGTATTTCCAGGTTGAGACCAATGAAGGGAGATTGGCCAATGGTCTGAACCGGAGAATGGTAGTATTGAAGCTGAGAGGTCACCTCCCAGATGGATTGCGTTGTCTGAGATTAGGAATCTGTCCAGGAGAGACGCAATTTGTTAGGTTCCAGTTCTTTTGTTATTCCAATGATTTCTGTCTTTGAGCTATGGATAGGATTACTTCTAGATTCTCCAACTGCTTCTCAGGAATTTTGTCATACATTTGTGCATTGCATGCTTGTTCCAGGCCTTGGATGCCCAAATTCCCAATATCTATGTTGTCCTATTCTTCTTCCATATGTTGTATTTCGCATATTCCTTTTGTTGTTTCTGTAACCTTTGCATGTTCAGTATGCCCATTATCTTCCTCCATAACTTGATAGGACCACGTGAGCTTGTGGTTGCTTAGGGTTTGAAGTGGATATTTTGTTGTTTCTGCTTCTATTAACTACTTTTGTGAAGCCTTTCTGATTTGTCTCATTTGATTCAGAATTATTCAGGGGTTTTTGAGTTAAAGGACAACATCGGAATAGACAACCCAGAGTATGGCATCTTCTGCACTGGAACGACACATGTTCATAATCAACTAGTTGGAACCATTCTATATCTTCATGAAAGATGCTTACCGTAGCAGGGAGAGGCTTATCGAGGTGCATGTATATGCAGATCCTGGTGTAGGATGTGTATCTTTGAAGTTTTGTCTCCTCAACAGTTTTTACATATTCACCAAGCCCATTTCCTATGACCTATAAGGTCTCCTCGTCCTAGTACTCTGTTGGTAGAGAATACAGACAGATCCAGACTAGTGCCCAGCTAAGATCCTCTTTGTCTGGATTGAACCGCTCCACCCATCCTCTCAAAAAAAGACCCGCTGCGTTAAAAAAGTAAGGCCCTCCAACTATTACCCTGTTTTTGTCCTTTATGCAGTTGAATATGGCTGTGAAGAACACTTTAGATCCTAGTTGCAGTGTGATGTGTCCTTTCAGCTTCCATGTAGCCACGATCCAGCCATGCAGTGCTTTTTCCGTTGGCCACATCCCTATGAATTTTCCGATTAGTGCGTGATCTCTCATGTACTAGATCCTTTCATTGATTCGTTGGCTCGGTAGCTCTATCGTTGGTTGTTCAATAGCGACCAGTCGACAGGTGCTTGAAGTGATTTGGGGTTGTTCTCTGTTCCTTGTTTGTGTATCATCGGGTACAACTTCTTCCTTGTCTACAGTTATTTCAGCTTTCTTGGGTTCATTCTTGCGCTGCCGTGAAGAATATTCATCTCTTGGGGGAGGCACATCGTCCCTCCCTCCCCCCCCGGGGATTCTTCATGCTGCTTACTCTATTGCTTCACAGGTTCAACCTATCCGACTAATGCTTGTAAGACAGTGGTGTAGCGTTCTGCTCAGATCTGTCGTTGTAGGTTTTTGCAGAAACCCTACTCCTCTCTCAGTCGCCGCCTCTCCATCTCTATTCAAAGTAAACATAATTCGTTCGATCCTTTGAATGATTTGGTGCAATTTTTTAAATTTCAAAATTTTGGGCATATACAAATCAATTACAAACTTAAGGAGAAGAAGATTGACCAGTAATTGAAGAAAAAAAAAAGACATGGTATAGAAAGAAAAGGAGAAATCATAGCAATGTGATATTGCTTTGTATGCACAAAATGAAGGGAGCCATTGGTATGTGGACAATGGTTTTTATAGGCACATGTTAGGAGACAAAAGAATTTTTTTAACATGGGAACCATTTTACAAAGGTAATGCGACTTTTGGGAACAATGCCCCAGGAAAAATGTTTGAAAAAGGAGTGGTCAATATATAGAATAGAAAAGGGAAAGATGAGAATGTTTTATAAATTTATGGGCTAAAGAATAACCTGCTTGGTGTATCTCAGATGTGTGATCAAGGATATGATGTGATATTTAGAGCTAAAAACTGTCAAATCAAGTCTATAGGAATAGGTGAGATAGTTGTTGAACCTGTGACAATAGATAATAATGTTTATGTTCTAAAAAGAATGCATACAAGTGTTTCTTTTCAAAGATTGATGAAATTTAATTATGGCATAAAAGACATGGAAATATGAACTTTGATCAAATAGTCAAGCTTTGCAAGAAAAACACTATCAATGATTTTAGACTTTCAAAACTAGAGAATACTATTTGCAAGTCTTTCTAACTGGGAAAGAAAACTTGATTACTATTCAAGGCTAAAGATAACTCATCAGAAAAACCATTGCTGCTAGTACACATGGATTTGTGTGGACCATCCAAAATTCAGTCACCCATGGGTAAATTGTATTTTATTTTAATAATTGATGATTTTAGTAGGCTGATGTGGGTTTCCTTCCTTAGAGAGAAATCAAAAGTTTTTGAGAAATTTAAAGAGTTCAAGGATATGGTTGAGAATGAAACTAATTACAAAATAAAAAGAATAAGGGCAAAGAATGGAGGTGAATTCACTTCAAAACAATTTGATGAATTTTTAAAAAAGAATGGCATTAAAAGGTCATTTACAATAGTAGAGACTCTCCAGCAAAATGGTGTAGTAGAAAGAGAAAACATATCAATGCAACAATTAGACAAAGCCATGATGAGTGAATGGAATGTTCAACGGAGGTTTTGGATTGAATATATTCACACAACAATGGTTATCATCGACATAGCTCATTTTAGACCGAATAGTGACAAATCGCCTTATGAGATATCGAAATCAAAACCTATAGTAGTCAAACACTTCAGAGTTTCTAGTAGAAGATGTTACATCAAGAGAAATGATGAGAAACTTGGAAAATTCAATGCAAGAGAAGATGAAGGCATTTTTCTAGGATATTCACACAAAACAAAGATTAATTATGCTATAATAAAAATACCAAGAGGATCACTGACTACATTGATGTAAAGGTGGATGAATGTGTTATGCATGAATAGAAACAACTAGTAAAAACCAGCATTGATGAACCAATCAACATTGGTGAAGAATATGATGAGCCATCTACAGAAGAAGATTATGAAGAACCCTCCAATCCTCAAGCTAAAGATAATCCAAGTTATGTGTAAAAACACCACCTAGATGATGAGATTGTTGGTGAATTAAATATTGATGTGTGGAAAAGAATCAAGTTGCTAAATCACTCTAAGCAAGAATATGTTTCCCTGCTTTCCATGGAATAACCAAAAGACATTGTACAAGCTAATCAAGGTCAAGATTGGTCAAAATAAATGAATGAAGAATTAGAACAAATAGCAAAAAATCATACTTGGGAAATTGTTTTAAGACTTGCTAATAAGAATGTCATTAGCAGAAAGTGGGTTTTCAAGAATAAATTGAATGATCATAGAGAAGTGGTAAGAAACAAGGCTAGATTGGTATGCAAAGGCCATGCTCAAATAGAACGACTGGACTTTGTTGAAAATTTTTCTCTTGTTTTTATATTAGAAGAAATAAGATTTTTTTTTTCATTTCCTTGCTTTAAGAAATTTAAAATCTATAAAATGGATGTCAAATATGCATTTCTCAATGGAGGACTACAATAGGAAGTGTACATAGAGAATCTAAAATATTTTTAGCTGACAGAGAAACTAGATTATGTTTGCATACTCAAGAAGGCCTTGTATGGTCTCAAGCAAACCCTTACAGCTTGGTACTTAAAGCTAGACAACTCCCTTCTCAAGTGTGGATTTTAAAGAGCTGAAACTGAAATCAACTTATATGTTAAAGAGAAAGATGGAAAATTGATCGTGGTGGCTGTATATGTTGATGACATAAGTTTTGCTAGTGATTCAGATTTGTTGACTAATGAATTTGTAGCTGATATGAAGGATGAGTTTGAGATGTCACTACCTAGAGAGCGTTTCCTACTTTATTGGATTGTAGACTACCCAAATCCCCAAAGGAATTTTTATCTCTCAAAGAACTATCTCAAAGAAGTGCTGAAGAAATTTGGCATGGAAGAATGCTCTTTATTGAGCACTCGAAAGGTGATAGGTTGCAAACTTAGCAAGATGGATGAATCTCTAGTAGTGGACCAGAATTTATATAGAGCCGTCATTGGCAACCTCTTATATTTGATAGCTTCAATACCATACATCATGAAGGTCATTTCTGTAGTTGGAAGATTCCAGGAAACTCCGAGACAAAGCCATCTACTAGCAGCAAAGAGGATCCTTAGATATCTCAGAGAAATAATGGATTATGGATTGTGGTACCCCAGAGGTAAATATTTTTCATTAACTGTTTATACTGATGTTGATTGTGTAGGTGATGTATATGATCAAAATAACACACATGGTGATGCTTTCTTTGTTGGAGTCATGTCTAGTATCATGGTTGAGAAAGAAGCAAGCATCCATTTCCTTAGATATAGCTGAAGCAGAGTACATTGAAATTGTAACATCTTATTGAACTCAAGTTTTTTGGATGAAGCAGACCACGCAGGATGTATAAGTGTTCTATGATCAACCTATTCCCATTATTTGTGACAACACAAGTGTAATAAGCATGTCCAAGAATCCATTTTTTCACTTGAAGACAAAGCACATTCCAATAAAGTATCATTTAGTGAGAGATTATGTTGCAAATCATATTGTGAAGTTGGAGTATGTTCCAACCAAAGAACAAGTTGCTGGTATTTTCACCAAGCCACTTCCTAGAGAAAAATTTGAATATTTGAGGAAAATATTGGGAGTTGTTCCTCTCACCTCCCTACACTAGCTCTTCCTTCAAGAAGAAAAAAGGTAGTTGTTTAATTTTAAACATATCAATATGAAGTTTCCAGTTCCACAAGATCATGACAGAGAAAAATTGTTGATAGGAGTATGGTGATAAGGGGAAGATGTTGGTGTCATTGGCATTGATGTCAAAAGGGTATAGAGAATAGTAATAAAAAAACAAATAAAAGGAGAGCTACATTATTATCAAATAAGGGGAGAGATAATAGTAATCAAGAAACAACATGAGTAGAAACATCAAAAAAACATAAGAGAACTGCATCTCATGGGGGAGCAAACTCAAAATAAACAATCATATTTATAAAGGTGTTTTGTTTTCTCTTGGTGTTGCTATCAATTACAAAAGGGGAGAATGTTGGAAATATGTTGCCATTGAAGATTGAAGGTTGATAACTTGGTGAACACACTCACAGGACTAAAATAGATAGGACAAAGGAAAAATAATAAGAATGAATGAAACAAACAAAGAAAAGAAAAGAATGAAAACATATCAAGCCAAAATTATTTATAAGCAGGCGCAAAGCAAGAAGAACAATAACAAGTCTTTGTATGGAGAATTGTGTGTCAGTTGAAGTTGTTACTGTTCTCAATAATCAAAGATTGCTAAAGGTATTGGTGATTAAGGAGGAAATTATCTAATTTTGAAAACAAAGAAGGCATTCATGGCTCCAGTATGAAAATAGATGAAAGATGAACCATCAAGTGTCAAGCAAGTTGTAGCTTGAAAATCAGGGGTTGGTGCTCCTTCTAAGTGGGTGTTACTAAATATTTGACATTGTAGCTCCATTTAGTTGTAGTTAATAAATCAAGGAGTTGTAGCTTCCTGCTAGTTGTAGCCAAATAATTGTAAAAACAAGTTGTAATTTCCTTGAGAATGAATTGAAGAGCATTTTTTAAAAAGTTATTTGGTCTTTTTAGTGTTCCATTGGTTTTTCAATTATTATTTATTTAAATATAGAGGATATATTAAAATCCCTATATAAAGCATTTATCACCAAGTAGGGAGAAATGGCCTCTTCACTAATAATTGAAAGGCATCCAAGATCAAATTGGGCGGCCTTAAATTTATTTAGAAACCCTTTCTCGCAATATTAACAAGTTTTGTCCCCCCAAAAATATGAGACACCGAACCATCCTAGGTAGTTATATTCAGTTATGAAATAATCAATAACCTCCTTGGCCTTTTCAAACTCATCTTTCATATATAAAAGGAACTTATGTTTTTTCTTTAACATAAAAAGAGAATAGATGGAATCATCTTTATTTGGTAAATTCATATCTACAAGAGTCTCTTCTTCGAGAGTATTAATAAATCCAATGAGCTGGTCAACATCCTTGAACCTTTATTCAAGTAAAGATGTGAGGATTTTAACATCTAAGTTATCATTTTTAATCACTACTTTTTCACAGTATGACAAAATCATGACATAAGAGTGGATTGTTGAAATATTTTGATTAATGTCCCTCCATATTTCTTCTTTAGCTTGGATTAGGACTTGTCTGCGAACTGATGTTATCTTAATAATCTCTTGCAGATTTATGATCTCATTCTATTTATCATTTAAGGTATTTTGTATTTGTTGAAAATTTTCATCGTTTATTTGCACTTGTTAGGTCCACCTTCTATCCACTTGTTCCTTTTACTTACCCTAATTCACTCACATTTTGTTCTGATTGTGAGGACTTGAGTTCAAAGAACTCCAAACCCTCTGCATTTGAAGTCTCTAGTGCAGTAAAATATTTATCTATAACCACTTTATATTATTTAATATTACTAAGATAACTCCTTTCTTTATCTTCAAACTCCTCTTTTAAACTTTTCCTTCGATATTTTTCCCCTTAAGTTCTTAATCCTTTGATTCAAGGGAACTTTGCATTATTTGTAACTGGTTTTTCTCCTCTTCTTTCCTATTGAATGAAACTAACAAGATGGTTGAATCATAGTCAAGAATATTTGTTATCACCTTAAGACATTTTATTTCCTTATCTTTTTCTTCCAACAATTTCTTAAAAGAACAATTGTCTTTGGGTTGTCCCAATTATTTGATTATTCTATCATCAAGTTACGTTATCCTATTAGCTTTGGTTTTCAAGGTGACCTGTGCAATATACAACTATTCATAAACATTTTTGAGCATAGCTTGCAAATTTTTGTTTTCTATCTACAACCTCACTAGTCTTCTTGTGCTACTTTAACATTTCTAAATCACACAACTTGCCAAGATTAATGGTTGAAGAGGAAGCCCTAGAGCCTAACAATTTCTTATTTTCATCAATTTATGGTTGCATCATAGTGAGGTTGAAATTATTGGTTTCAAAATTAGCAAAAGAAATAAATATGGGCCCTATAGTGGGGGTCATCTCATCCAACACAACCCTTTCCACCATTTGTGTCTGTTGGAGCAACCACATTAATTCTATACCTAGATTTTCTATAGCCTTTTCTTTGATGAAACTATGCTTCAAAACCAAAGAATGTTCTCCTGAATCCTTTAGTTGTGCTTCACTAATAATTTGATGTATCTCCTTCACCAATTGTTCTATTTCCTCCTTAAAGGATTCAATGTTAATATCTTGGCCTTCTTTAACTTTGATAGTGAACTCAACATCTTCTAACTGTAATGAATCCAATTGTCTTTTTACAACATTCATGAGCGATGTTTCTAAAGTTTGGATAAGTTTGATCTCAAACGCTTGAGTTTCTATGAGTATAATAGCTTAATATGTTCCTTGACTCATGCTTGCTTTTGTTTCACGATGCCCCATGGTTACCTGCATAATCGCTTGTCCCTTGTTACCATGAGGCAGGGAAAAAACCTTAGCCATTTTCTTAGCTTCATTTTTAGTTTCATGGATATAGGCACAAATGATGGCTTGTTTTCTCAAGCCAAAGAGATACTTTGAGAGTCATATATCCAACAGACATCATGCATTCAGCCAACTGAAAGCATTTTTTCTTCAATAATGTCAATTATGGTTTTATGTCTAGCAGCAAGATAGGTAACTACATATGGGAAATTAAAGAGTTATTTTTTGGTCTTTGAAGAAAAAAGGAACACGTTTATAGTAATCATTTATCCCAACACCTCATAGGTGAATATTAAGGGGGTAATAAATTTGGGAATGTGGTAGGGTTCCTTTTCTAAGCCATAAATTATAATAACAAATTAATTAGGGTAAAGGAACCAACTTCCAATGCAATCCTCTTCAATTAACTTTAAAATTATTTGTGTCTCCCCTAGTAATTTAACTCTCATGTAAAAAAAGAAATCATCAATAAATTGAGAATAGCTACATGGAATCTGACTAGGATATCTAATGTCTATCTACCGATAAACTTCCATTTCTACTTTCTTTTTACCTTTAATTGTTTGTAACAATTTCATGGACACGAAGAAGGTGGGATTGTTAAATAGTAGCAAATATATCAGGTACAGTTTCGACAATATTTGAATGGACCTGCAGTACTGAGATCAACAACCATGGCTGTGGCTAGATATTTGTGAAAATTAATGGCTACTTTTATAGGGTTTTCCATTATGAGATGAGTAACTAAAATTATGGTCTCATTCATCTTAGAATCATTAGCGAAGCCAAAGGCCATAGCAAGGAGGGAAGAAATTCCCTAAATGAGGGGTTTTAGTAGGTTGGCAGGTAAAGGAAATTCTAATTTCTAGTTTTGAAATGGGGTTTTTGGAAAGCTTTGGAAAAACTGAAATTTGTCTTCCTCTACCCAGGCTATAAATTCCTCATCAAACCCTTATTTGTAATTTCAGCCCCTAAGGAAGGTAAGTTTAACATCTTAGCAAAAGAAACTTCCCAAAATTCTAAGAAAACCTTGTTATCAACTAGGGAGGTTATGATTTTGGGCTCAAGGTTAAAAACATTAGCCAAGAGTAAGATGGAGTTGAGGAAAATGTGGACAGTAGGCAAGGTGGTTGCTAATACCTTGATTGGACTAAGAAATCGTCATCCTGAGATTCATCCACAAACAACATCAAGCTTCATTTTAGAGTTAATATATCAGTATGGAAGGCTTAGATATCCCTAATTCCCAACAATTCATTAATATAGACCTTCTTTAACGAGTCTTAACTCATTTCTACAAATTATGCTGAATAAACTCAAACATGAGGTATAGTGGTAGAGCAACAAAATGGGTACTTACCTGGTAGCAATAAAGAAATAGGACTAGGATCCAATTTAAGTTCCATGTAGGAATGGGAATGAAATTGTGAAATCCCCACTAGAGGGACATGTAAGAGAAATGCTTCACATCGTGGAAAATATGAAGTGAAGTTGGTGGAGAATGGAAATAAATTATAAATACTATGTTTTGAGTAATATGTAAATTTCTCATAAATCAAATAAATGTAATTAAATGGTGCTCTGTGTGTGGTCCCATCCATCAGGTCTAGAAAATGGCTTTAAATTATGCACATGATTGCACCCGATGAAATCCAATGATCATTGATTGTAAAGGTAATGAATGGTCAGTTGCCATTGGGTGGGAAAAGTTGTATTATTGCACACGCTCTTTCCCACCAATGGTGGATAAAATTCCTCAGATGAAAGAATATCTAATGGTTATGCAACATTAGGTACATTTATTTTTTCTAAGTGACTATTAGACCTTAAGAATTTTAGGGTTCTCATATAATTCATTGGGAAGATAAAAATTTATTAAACATATTATGTTTTATATCCTCATGAAGAAAAACTATCCATTAATTGATATTTAGGAATGTTGAATCCAATGAAATGTAAGTTAATATAAGCCATATCTATATGAATGAACCCATTAATCCAGTAGATTGCACATATTGAGTGTGAAAAATAAGATTTACCCTTGAAAATTCAAGGGGTGAAAATAATACGACCATGCAGGGTAAATAGTGGAAGGTATATCACTTCTTTATCTCATTTTTTCCAACCTACTTTTTAGGCAGTGGGGACGTAGTATGTTTCTATCCATTCCTCCACTGGTGTCTCACCTACTAATCGCCCTTCAAATAATCTAACTAGGTATCCTCGCCTCGAAAGGCATATGAGGAAGTACACATCTTCTAGCTTTATAGCCAACACTTGTCCCTAAATCTCAAAATGCTACTCCATAAAATTCCACCACTAAATTATCCTCTCTAGAAGTCTAGTTTGTCCCATTATGTGTTGGTTCTTCAAAATTTTCAAGAGACCGCAGTTGCATGAAACACTTATTTCCCATCATGAGAGCCATGTTATCTCTTCCTCCACTTGATCATCATGAAATTATTGCAATCCCATCAAAGATCTCATCAATATCATTTCATGTAAAAAAATTGGTCCAAACTAAGATTCCTCCGACCCCAGACCTAAAAATCAAGCCCTTCAAAACCGTTTAACAATATAAACTACAAATTGGAAGGCCACTAACACATTTTCCTAGTGGCAAGCACACATTACTAACCTAATATTGCTAGAATTGGTCTAGAAAAAGCATTAAAGAGGTCACAATTTGAGTATGGTGGTCCCCACAAACAAAATTCAGGAACAACATACATGAAATGATATCAAATGAAAGAGGGAGAGATGATGACTAATTTAGTGGTGACATAATGCAATTTCCTATTCTGCCACTCCTGAGATATAAAAAATGAGTTTTGGCAAGAGGGTTTTCTTCAAGCCTGTCTCCATGTGGGGTGGAAATGAGACAAATGCTCAAAAATTTCCTTTTTATATTAGGAATGTGCACCCAAGATGTATCATTTAAGTTGATCATTCCACTTTTGTCAAATATTTAAATTCTTGGTAGTATTATTCATATGATTTCCTTATTATGTCATGCTACTAGTGATTTTGTGAAGGATTTTTGGCTAATATTTTACTCAATTTTATGGAGATGTTCACATTTGTCATGCTTCCTTGAGGTATAAAGTCCAAATTGGAGTATAGGATTAAGATTCATCAATTTTTTCACTACATTATTTATCTTATCTATCATCATTTCACTTTTCCTTAGGGCCCACCCCATTAGATTGTAGCATTAACATCTTGTTGCATGTGGTAATGTGTGCAATATAGCCTACCCTTCATGGGAACCCTTGAATAACACCTTATTTCCATTTTTGTGTCCATGTTGTGATCATTCATAGGTTCAAGGGTCCTCTTTAGTACCCTCCATGACATCGAAATTGAGCCCCATGCCTCTCTTTGTCTACTATTTTACGACATCATTCCCTATAGGGGGTCCCCACATTTTTTCTTGTTGCTTTATGGTCTCCTATACTCATGATCCTTAATAGATTTCTAAATGTTATCATAATGATACTTTCCTTCATTCTACTCACCAACCTTGTAGTTGTACTTGACCTCTTTCCTTTGAATCAACCTTGACTCCATATCACAACCCACCATCACCTTTTAGAGAGATCTTTGTGATGTCAATTGTCAAACATATCACCATTTCTTTTGACTTTGCTTAGGTTAG
This sequence comes from Pinus taeda, assembly GCA_000404065.3. Lineage (NCBI taxonomy): Eukaryota > Viridiplantae > Streptophyta > Pinopsida > Pinales > Pinaceae > Pinus > Pinus taeda. The sequence continues at coordinate 404,674 of APFE030040278.1, read as the reverse complement.
TTCCTTCAGCCTCAAAACTATATGCATACTATTATACCACTTGTCTCCCTAGAATGAGTATGATTTTCATCTTCTTTTCATGCTTGTTTAAAAATGAGAATCTTGAGATTCTTTTGCTATATTTTCATGCTCACTACACCTACATGAAAATGTTGAGTTCCTTCCATCCTTTCCTACTCGTTAGTCAAGATGAAATTTGGAAAGAAATATATTTTCCATTCCCAAGCCGGTTAAACCATAAGAAGGATACAAACATATTTTTATATATTTTTTGGCCTTGCTATAAAACTCATGAAAAAGGAACCATTTTTTAGTATTCTATTATCATGTTTTCAAGCTCATAAAAAACTAAATGAAAAAGGAGCCTATTGAGCTCACTTGTTTTCTATTTCGTGCTCACTAAACTATGAAGGGGATAAACTATAAAAATGGGGTGGAGGGGAGGGAAAGATATTTATCATTTGTTTTTGGTGTATCATGTGTATGTCACACTTGAATATGGCACTTCTTTGAGTCATACTCTTATAGTTGGTCTTGCCCATCTTTAGAATCACATTATCATCTTGAGTTGAGTCACTTTTTATTGAGTCAATATCTCACCTGATTGGTTACCCTTCCACTTTATGGGCTTTGGTGATGCCCCTTGTGTTTCCATCATGTATGTTTGGTATTTTTTAGTATACCCTTCCAAGTTCACTATTGTTTCACGTTTTTATATGCTCAAGGGCAGTCTTATTCAGATTCGAACATTTGCAAGTAACATTATACCTTTTGTGTGGGCCATCTTTGTGTCATTTGTGCATCAATTATTTAACTGATATCATTAGAGACGTTATCTTGGTGTTAATTTATTATTGATTGATGGGGGTTACATTAGATTCCCTCCTTCATTAGATCTCTTTACATCCACTTTAGTACTTTTTCTAGGATGTAGATCTAGAAACAATCTAATACCTTGCCACCTGTAGTCATCAATGGTAGGTTTTGTCATTGTTAATCATGAATTTTCATCATTGGCCCATATTTCCCAATTATATGAAGTGATCAACATTATCTCATTCATCCACACTCTATATATTGTGTTAGGTACCTTGGGAACGATTTTGATCATCAATGGTCTCCCTCACATCTATGAATGGGATACCTCAATGCCTAGTAACTAGCTAACCTCTTTGCATACTTGACATCAACTCATCCATTCACATGTAGTAGAGTCATATCATCATCATGATTCGAAGAACTTGGGGCTTGGGGTTGGCTCATTCGTGACCATTTCCTCCCCTAAGTTGCAGTGGATAATGTATTATGTACCTTGAGGGCCATCGTTGGGAGAACTTACATCAATGTCAAGCCCTATTAATAACTATTGTACTAGAGATATATCTTGTGTCATGACTAGTCCTTGATGACATGAGTTCACCGTATATTGTGTGGGTGACCATGTTTTATTATCCAAGTACAAATTATGGGTATTCCTACCTTAGGGATGTACCTATTTATATATTTGACTATACTTTTACAACATCTCTAGATCTTATGTTAGTGGTCTCTTTCTCTGCCTCACTCATTGGTCTACGTATTGTAATGTATTTCAACCATCACATTCTTTTTTGACCTCACACATTAGGGGGCATCTGTTACAACTCAAAAATCCAACTCCTAGGTGATCCGGATCTTGGGGATGGCCCCCAAGATCTAAACAATTGAAATGGATCTTAGGGGGGAGGCCCCCAATATCTGAAAAATTGAAATTCCATAAGAAGATAGGAGAACACATATTAAAAAAAACCAGTGTGAATTTTCTCATTAAAATAGAGAATAATTGTAAAAACTACATTGTGGTGGCAATATGTCCTTTTACAAAATGCAAGTTTTAGTTATAGTCATTTTTAGCTATACTACCACAGGTAAATTCGATGGGTGGGTAGATACCATGGGTGATTGAATACCATGGGCGCATCTCACTTACAATACCATGTATAAATACCATGGGTGAATGAATACCATGGGTGGATGCCACTTACAATACCATGGCTAAATTCCATGGGTGGATAAATACCTTGGGTGGAGGAATACCATGGGTGGATGTCCCTTACAATACTATGGGTATATTCCATGAACGCATAAATACCTTGGGTCGATGAATACCATGGGTGGATGCCAATTTCCATTTGGATCACTAGGTTTATATAGAAGGGGACAAAATCTTCCAATTTAGTGTACAAAAAAGTGATTTATTCAAACACTAGGCCCAACAATGCTTTGCCTCATAGTAAATCGAGAAAAACAATGCTAGCAACACCCACATGCCACTGAATTGGAGAAACAAAGTGCAATTTTTGCATGGATAAGGTTGATCAGGTCATGTTTGATAATTCAAAGTGGATAAGGATCAAAACCCCCAACATAGTCAAGAAAGTGTATAGATTCATTGTGACCACTCCTCATAAAAACGTATATAAACAAGATCTCCATAATTTGTCAAGGGAGGATAAAATTATAATGTCAGAATGATACTAAAAATTGTTATTAATATATTTTTAAGTATCTGTTAATATTTCTTACATATTGAAATATTTTTTAAGTATCCGTCAATATCACTTGCATAATATTTTGCATAACATTGTTGGGTCCTTCACTTTTTGGTAAATTTTGTTCAACTTTTGGTCCGAAAAATGGTTGTGGAAATGATTAAAGAGAATGGAAAATAAAGTGGTCAAATTAGCCCAAATCCAAGAAATAAAATGTTAAAGCGGTAGGTAGAGGTCATAAGTGGTTATCTTGGAATTAGATAGAGCCACAAAAGAAGGACTGAAGTGTTAATTTTGAAAGAATATAGGAGATATGGACCAAAGCACTGAATTTTATCAAAGTGGACCAAATCAAGCAAGCATGATCAAAGTGATCAAATTGGACTGAATCGAGTGAAATTGGAGAGGAAAATCTATAAAAGGTTGCAAGAAACGAGCTAAAATATAGAGAGATATAATATATGTCAAAATTTTGTCAGTTAGAAGAGTGATGCTTTGTGTTTTGTCTTTCAACTATAAATTGGTTCCATTATGCTTTGTTTTGGTTATCTTGAAAAAGGTCTTGTGCAATATCACAGATCTATGATGTAATGAGCCAATTATGTTAATAAAATAAGGTTTTGTGAGGATTAGTTCTATGTGTGTTGATAAGTGTAGCAAGAAAGGCTCAATTTGACTTAGCCTTGGCCAAATTGAGAAAATTCAAAATTTCCACATAAGAAGACAACTTGGAGGCAGTTAATTAAGGTGACATGGTTCTTGTTAGTTAGTTAGATCAGTAAATTTCAGTTAGTGGGCTTGGAGTTTAGTTGGAATGTGTTGATTGCTAATTTGTAGCAATCCAATTCAGTTATTTCTAGATGTACTGAGTTAAACTAGTTCTAACAGTTAATAGAACTAGTTGGAGGTTAGTTCTATAGTGGAACAACAGTCTAACTTAGAGATCATCCAGTCAATTGATAAATCAACAAAAAATATCTCATGCATGTAAGGAATTTGAATTTCTCAGTTGTGGTGGAGATTCCAAGGTAGTGTAACATCAGTTGTAGACTAGTTTTTAGTGTACAAGTGTTGCATGCAATCAGTGATCAGTTCTTAGGAATTGTGAAACCACCTAAATAATAGGGGTCAATTTCCTCAGTATTTACGTAAGGAAATACGAGGTTGAGTGGGGGCAAAATTTGACAAAGTTTTGGTCAAAGCTTCTCATTGAGAAAATGAACAATTATTCTTTTGCAGGTTGAGCTTAGAGTTGGAGCTAGAAATTGTAATAGATTCTCTATTCATCTAATCAATGAAAGCATGCTTAAGGGGTTTTTACCAGTTGGTTTCTTATAAATACATGTGCAATTGTGTATTTGATTGATGGATGTTTGCGAATGTTGTTCTAAATTATGAATTAAATTTCATAGATAAGTAGAGTATAATTGTGTTCATTAATTTAGATTAAATTTATTAAGAAATTAGAATTATATCACCATATTTCTACATGGTATCAGAGAAGGATTCATATTAGAACAAGAATTTTGAATTTTTTCCTCGGGTGGTTCAAATATACAGCTTCAGTGTAGTAGGATTTCCTCAAAGTTGGGAGAATGGCCTTCAATGGACTGAGATTGGAGTATGCCTTGGAAGGCAACTAGGATTTCATTTCTTGAAAGGATCAAACGAAGGCAATGCTTGATGAAAATGTGTTGTGTGTGGAGCATGATTGTTCAGAGGTCTTTGTTTCAGCCAGATGTATACCCCAGGAAGTTTTGTACACCCCTCCACACGGGGGTCGGGGGCAGCGCCCCCGAAGCTAAAAACAGATGTAAATTTCCCTTGTAAAAGTATAGTAATTTCTAGTCAATCTGAGTTGTTCATTAGGCGGATGATCTGACGGTAGAACTTATGTTTAGTTTAGGGTTTTTTTTTTCCCTAGAAGGAAACCCCTCTCTTTGTATGAGGGCATTGTATTTTGAGGTGGATATAGATGTGTATTCTGTGTGAGAGGAAAACAGAGAGGTGAGACTGGGAGAGGAAAACAGAGAGGTGAGACTGTGAGAGAAAACCGAGGATATTACAGCGGCTTTGCTATAGGTTGTGTCTCTTCATTTTTCTGGATAATAGAAAGGAAGGACTGGCTGTTCGAGATGGATGTAGCCCAAACTCGGTGAACCACGTATATTTGTGTCTCTCTTGTTTTGTGCGTTTTCTGTGTTTATATTTCTGCAATATTTTATGTGTTCCATTGCTCCGTAATATATATAATTTTCTAACAAAAAAGCAATCAACATGAAAAGGAACCAAATTTAACCTATTTTTAGTTCATTATATGTCAAATGGATTAAGTGTAATCATATATTTAGTTTTTATATAACTTTGATATTCCAAAAATATGGAAAACATAAAATTTTGTACTATATCCATAATTTGATAGTCCATATTTAGGGGAATTGGTTTCAATTTGATCACTTTCTTCTTTGTATAAATATATGGAGAAAAAGGGCTTTGAGATTTGCAATTTCTAGCAGTTATATTTGCTAGGGGTTTTCATTGTCAAGTAATCTATTTAACCTCATAATTTTAGCATTTAGAGATGTTGGCAATTATACAACTTTGATTTTATGTCTTGATTAATGAAAATTTGTTGAAGTTGGTGCCTAATATTTTTAGTTGTGCAACTTGAGATATATATATATAATATAATTATATATTATATATTATATATATGAAAAGTGTGGTGCTTGTTGGGAGTTCACACCAACTTAGCCCATGTTTCCCTATCTTCCTTATTGTTTTAGAATATCTTATAACATTATTTTAGATTGTAATCTGTTTCTCCTTCATTATCATAAATCATTGTGTGTTTGTTTCCTAGTTTGTTGATTTTTCTACTTGCTTGGTTGCATGAGTGAGATTGATCATTGAAGGAAAATGATGGATGTTGAAACCCTCTTGGTTGCATGATCATTTAGTGCAACCAAGGTGACAAATTTGTAGTTTATCAAATAGGGGTTTTTTGTGCAACCCTAGTGATCACCATCTCTCATCTCTTATCTCTCCCCTTGCTTCAAGTTAATTTGTTGCTCAATAGAGGTGATAGTTCTCTTTCAAGGGGAAATGATATGACTTGTAATTTTTTCTCAAATGCATGAGCACACTGTTAGGTCATTTTGAAAGCTTACAACCCATGGTGAACAGACCATATATTTATCTCTAAAATAGCACAAGTCTCCTAGATTTCACCTTTCTATTTCCATCCTATAGTATATTTTAGAAATCCTACCGATGCTTTGAGTTTTGCACATACTATGTAGAATATCTAATTTTACAAACCCATGGTTAATAATTTATGTTGGAATTCTAAAGAATTATTTTGGCCAACATTTCGTCGCTCATGCTAGGGATGTCCTAAAAGGGTTATGGAATTAATAGTATAAATTTGTTTCTTTTGCAAATGATTTTTCTTGATTTCACCAACACTTAAGACTAGGAGGAGTGATAAAGTAAGCGATGATGTATTAATTTGCACAACCACATTGATGCATCGCTACAATCCATTATCATGTTGGTACAATGTGTTTCTTTATGAAAATGTGTTTTCTTTTAGTTTTATTCATGGAAAGGAAGAATCTAACTCATGTCAACAAAGAAGTTGGTGACACAAAGACCTTTGTAGTGTCATGGCTTCCAATTACATGATAAAATAGCCTTTGAACATTTTATTTTAGCTATTTCATTTATTTCTATAAATTATTTATTATTAACGTTTTGTAATAACCCCTTCCTCGACCCCGCCCCCTCCCCCCCCCCCCCGCCGCCCCACAAAACTATACTAATCCCTATGCAGGGCATTACCTACAAGCCAAAGGGAAAATGATACTAAAGAGATTTTGGAGAAAAGGAGGAAATGATACTCCAAGAAATCTCTCAAATACTAGAAGTAGTTGGAAACATCTTTGAATATTAGGAGGAGAAAATATTGACAACATTTTGGGTTATACGTTCACTCTAGGAAGTTATGGAAGACCACAAGTTACATGAGAAAAATTAAGAAGACCTAGAGAAAACAAAATAATTATGGCTTGCATTTAATGGAGAGAAACCAATAGACCTGAGATAGATGAGTCCCTATCATAACTATCATCATATCCTTTATGTGTCCAAGAGACCAATAGTAAAAAATATAAATGGCATAGTAGAAGAGGACATGCAAAGTATTCCAAATGAGCAAGTGAAGCATAAGTATCATGACTATCTTAAATTACGGTTATAGACAACTCTCAGACCACAAAACTCATTCACTCTTAAACTTTTCTTGACATCATCATCAGAGTGGATGGTTTCTCATATTTTGGTATACATAAAAGCACGTATTTTGAACTTCAATATGAGTATATTTGTAATCATTTTCAAGATATAGATTGACTAGAAAGATGTCTACACTTGAGAATATGCTTTATTTTCATGTAAAGTAAGATTATGTAGGAGAAAATAAATTAGAATATTAAAGATAAAAATAAAGACTAACCATCAAAACTAGGAAATTGACATAGTTAGACAAGGACTTTGCTTGAAAACCATGTTATTGGTTAGCAAATTTATCAATAATTTATACATCCTATTGTTAGTCTTCTAAAACTATTTCAAATTTTTATATATATTCTCAGGTTAGTTGATGTGGGATGCATTAATTCCATCCTAGTAATGAATCTTAACCAATCAACCTCAACACTTTATCTAAGTTCAATACTAGAGACTTCTTCTAGTGCCTTGGGGATTGCATATAACAATGGTAGGTCCTCTTGTTCAAGACAGTTGGAATACATCGATGTCCATTGATTGTTAGAAATTTCAGGTGACTCGACTTTAACACCTTCATTTATACCTAGCAAGAGTACTAGGTACCTTGATGCTCACTCATACCAATGGTGAGTCATATCACTTTTGTTATGACATAGAAGAATCGTTGGTAATGTAATGATATATTTTTGTACTCGAATTCAACACATTAATTTGCATGGAAAAAGTTGTGCCATGGGTTCTGGATTTGATGTATATTATTTGGAGTACCAAATAGTATGTGCATCCTTCCATTTTTTCCAATAAGAAGGGTAGATTGAGCATTGGAGAATGGGGCAAAAATAAGTTAAGCATTCATTCTTTCAAAAACTTCAACAACCATTTTAAATTTTCCGTGCAAATAAAAATTTCATTAGCAACCTCAATGAAACATAGTTCTCATTCATCTTTCTTCGTCATAGAAATCATCTTCATATAATCAACATACGTCAACATTACTCCATTTTGGATCAACGTTTTGGTACACATATATTAGAATAGATTTATTTTCATCATCATGCATGTAAACTTTAACATATAGGTAAAACCTGAGGTAAATCCATATTGAATCTTTTTAATTTGTTAAAAATTTATGGATAATGATAAGGATATACTATAATCTTGCATTCCTATCCTACCATTTAATTTTGTCTCCATACCTTTCCAATATTTTTTCCCCCATATTTTACCATCACTCTAATATGTCATCACTAAACAATTTCCTCATTCCATTAACCATTCCATTTTGACCTAGCATGATCCAATAGGATTATACTCGATTTTCATCAATTTTTTATGGTTGTATTGTTTCTCATGTTCAAGGAAATTAACGTACAAATGTTATGCTAGTAATAAAATTCTATAGGAAAATTCACTCTATGGGATTGCAAAAACTACTTGATAAAGGATAAATTGAAATGGTTTTTTCCCATCACTGGCTATCATAAAATTCGTCACATAAAATTTTATTATAGAGAGACAACAAAGAAAGTATGCTTAACTCGTGAAAGAGGAACATAATGATGTATGGATTGGATGGGATAGGAGGACTTGCATCCGGTTGAAATCAGCTAGTAGATATAACATTTTGGTGAAGTTGGTTCCTTGGATTATAGTGTTGAGTCCTTTCTTTCTCCTCAATATGATGACGTTGGCCACATGAATCCATCGCTTTGATGGGTTTTCACTTTCCCTTTCACTTATTTACTACTTATCTGTATACCATTGCCATTTTGAAATACAAAACCATCAAAGATACAAAAATAAGAAATAAGGTAAAAATCAGTGCTTGTAAATTTGATTATGTTTTCATGAATTATGGAATTTGACCCTTTTTGCAGCACTAAAATTCTGCAGTTAAATCCAAGGTTGAAATATATGCCATGGGAGATCAATCAACCAGAACACATGGGAAGGTGACAAATTATTCATACATGGACTTCCACCTTTTAGTTGCAAGCACAAGAATCCTAGTTGATCATAATCTCAAAGTGAAACATGTGGTCAAATAGTGACATGGAGCATTTGCATGTACTAGGCATGAGAACATAGTATCAAGCAAGGTTGAATCCTTATCAAGTGAATGAGATCACGAATAATTTGAAGAACAATAATGTGTTTGTCACATGATTCCCTTCATAGATAGAAAATCATGTGAGCATGAGTCTTAATATATTTTCTAGTCTAAGATGTTGATCTGTAGAGCTAGTCATTAACAATAAATGTCAGTGAATTAGTTAATTCAAAACTATATAAAATTATTCATTAAGGAATCAAACTATAGTGTTGAATTTAGAAGGTTTCTTAATATGATTGGATGTGATCATTACTTCTAAATATGGTTGAAGTTCATGCACTTTTCAGTTAACACAATCCTTTTATGTGGTTATGTCCTCATGATGAAATATGGTGTTTATTCAATAGTTTATTGGTTTTTCCATTTGTCGTGCACCTTAGGAGGGCCCCATGATGATTCAAAGTGTATTTTAAATTTTCTTTATGTTTCATTCTTTCAAGATTGACTAATTTCTTTTATTCTTCTTTTCAGAAATATTTCTTTCAATTACTTTGTTTAGATTCTCTATTTTGTAGGCACTGTATTTAGATGCTCCTTTATTCTCATTTCATTTTTGTTCTTTTTAATATGAAGAACTTCAATAAATTACTATAAATAATAAAAAAATTATTATTTGCTACCTAATTTAAGTATTTTACTTCTACATTTAAATACTTTACAATTTATAGGTAAGGTGTAGAAGCGAATGGCTCTATCCTCTAAACATGCACATCACAATCTTAGTTTTCTTTGATCTCATAGTTACATGTGATTTCAATTCGATATATTAGAATAATATTATGTTTATTTTCATAGAATAAGTTGTCTTTGTTTTCGCATAGCCTAGAATTCATTTGCTTCCTTAGAATCAAAGTTTTTAATGTTTTCTTGAACACGTTTTCCAATTGAGTGTTCATAAAATGGGTTTTATGACTTTCATATAATAGACATATCTTCTTGTTAATCATAATATAATTTGAGCTTCTCACAAAATATACCTAGGAAGAGATTTTAAAAATATTTCATAATATCAGTTTAGAATAATCTTTTATAGCATAAGAATTTAGCATAGGAATTTTATTAGTTTCATAGTATAAGAATCTAGTTATCTTTCATAGCATATGATCGATTTCATAAAGCAAAGTTGCATTTATTCTTCATAGATTAAAATTTGAACATTCATTCCAAATAGATTAAAATTTCATTGGTTTCTAGTTTAGAATTCATTGCTTTCCATATATCAAATCCCATTGCCTCCATAGAAGCTTCGCATTCCTATGATAAGAAAGTATGTGTTCCCATTTTAGATATCTTCATGATTAGGATTTTATTTTATTCTTGCAATATTTTTTAATAGCTTAGATTTCCTTTTAAGATGAAATTCAATTTCCAAGCATATATTCTGCACGTGTGCCTCACAAGTGTACTGATGAGCCTCATAAATGGGTAATTATATGGGCTCATTTCACCTCCTAACCTATTCAAATCAACCATTCTCTTAGCCTATTGTATTATGTTCTGATTATATTTATGGTATAGGGTGAGTTGAGTTAGTTATTATGCCATGTGGTCTAGCATGTATTTAATGCAGATTATTGATGGATTTCGAGGTCAAAGTCAAGGATCCAATGGTCAAATTGCAGCAATAGCTTGAAGTAGATAGAGGATAGGACATACACGAGGGAATCCCCCTCATTTATTACTCCTCACTTTGAATTCCCTTCATTCAGCGCGAAGTATAAGAAGCTGAATCATGCACTAGAAGGCAGCCGAGCAAGTGGAGGATGACTGATAGTTATCTCGAGTTTTTGGAACCAAGCCTCCTTGATCTTAAGGAAGATATTGGTAGCTTTAGATATATAAGTATAGAGGCCTAGGACCTCACTAGGGTAAGATTTTTTCTTGTGTAAACTCTGCTCAAATTTCGAGCTTATTATTTTGTGACAGTTTCATGTAATATTGCTATTGTTTTGATAAAGAAGATGGAATCCTTTTTGAGCTAGCACTGAGTTACCTCAGAGGGCTGAAGCTCTAGGTATAGGGCCCAATCAAAGCAGCCAAGCTTCTATTTACTTGAATTTGTATGCTTTACTTTAGTTTGTAGATTAATTTGTTGTTAGATGTATTTTCCTTATGGTTAAGAATAGGTTGCTTTTGATGATTTAAGTATCTTGCTTCCATTTATGCTTTCTGTAGCACGTTAAAAAATGATCAGAGAAGATTCAAAAGGCTAGCAATAGTTTCTTTGCCTCTCTTCCTCCCTTTGGGACCATGATTTGAGGAAAAGACTCTCTTGCTGCCCCAAAAACACAGATTTTCCTCATTCCTAGGACTTCTAGTGTTTGCAGCTCTCTAGTAGGTTAGTAGTCCAATTTTTATTTTCTTTAGATATTCTTTATCATTTTCAATTCTTGATTTGCAATAGTTCTTTGCATGATTTCCTTTCTTAGAACATTTCTTAGCATTTCCTTTCATACATCATAGTTTAGACCATTTTTATGCTAAACTCTGTTTCTCCTAGTACGCACTCATTTCATTGGTTGCTTGATTTTCTTGGTTAACTGTTAGTTTCTATGCAACCGATATCTTCTGGTAGTAGGCCAATTTACTAGCAATCAAACCCTCCATCTGATCCATGCCCTATAGGTCTCCCAAATCTCACCTCAATTTTGACCTAATTTCCTTCATTTTTCATAGAAATTCTTCCTCTCTCCTTGAGCAAACCCAATCATGCTTCTCTCTCCTAGTGATTCGTGGTATACCTTAGGTACACTAACACCTCATTCCAACCTTCATCCACCTTTTCCACCCACTCTCACACCCTCAAAACAACAAAAAATGCTCTCGGCCTCCTCTTGTAGGCCTCTTGTAGTTTTCTTGTGCCCTCTTGTAGTTTTTCCTGTAGGGTTTCTTTTGAAGGCCAAGTGTGGGAAAAGCCTCCAGAGGGCCACCTAAGACCTCCTAAGACCCATCCACACCATTCTACATCTACCCAAGCTAAGAAACTGCCCTCCAATGCCACCTGTTGGTTGCCACACTCACACACAATAAATTAGATGCATGATTAAATTCACATAAAAACACATAAAAATCCAAAAATATGTTTTTTGCTTATTTACTTCCCGAATTAGCATAGTTAGATGTTTTTTACTTCCTTGAGTAGGTAATGGCATTTCTTTCATGGTTTTCATAGTGTTTTTAGCAAAAGTAGAATTGGCTTTTTAATTAGGCTTTACTAGGTTTTCTTTACATTCCAGTCTTTCTCCTTTCTGCAATTAGAATAGCATTTGTAAAGTAATCTTTCTTTCCTTTCATCACACATAGAGCTTCTTCTGAAATCTATAGAATTTGGCTTGAGCTGCTAGTGATCTCATGTCGGTTGACCAAGTGACAACTTGCAGTCAGAACTAGTACTTGCGCATACAACACCGACGCTTCCAAGTTTGTTACGAAATACCGAGTTGATAAAAGTAAACTTGGCAGCCCAGGAGTCACAACATTCTTGCTGCAATATTGGCACTCACCATGTACGAACCTGGATGGATAACTTAATGCAAATTGATTTAATTCATAATTAATTTACCCAACATTTTTGGTGCCATTATTGGGAAAGTATACATAGGTATTTACTTTCAATTTAGAATGCCTTTCTACACACATAAATTTCTTTAGGAGTAGTAAGAAGAGAGGTAAGGACCTTCACATCATGATTGTGGGGTTCTTTATATCCAAATCCATTGCAATTGCATCTCATTCTAGTTGCATTCATTTTTAGATGAGTAGTTAAAACTCATGTTAAAAATAATTTAGGATGCATGGATAGGGAAAAATATTCTAGGGATATATTGGTTAGAGGATGTATTTAAATTCCATCATCACCAACCACCCCGACTAGACAACGTTGTGTTATAAGAGAGACGACGCCATTTATATAACACATTCCATCTTTTTCAAGTAAAATAAGACTTTCTGACCTATAGATATTATAAATTATACCTAGATAAGAACCAACTTCATCTACGAATGAAGGGGAAGAAGAAAATGCATCTACAACTAAAGGAGTCAGCTTCCTCTCTTAAATAGGTGAACAACTTGTTAGAAAATAATTAGAACTAACTTGAAAAAAAGAAGAAGAAGAGGAAAAAGAAGAAAATTTTCCTGAACAACCATTAATATAAGAATCAAAACAACCATATGAAGACAATGCAGGTGAGGAACCTTATATAAAACTATTTCCATGCCATAGTGAGGGGGGTGTCCCAAGCATGTATCATTAAAATAAGCTGATGGAAAATATAAGTTGACTTCAAGCATAATTATGATCATTTGTCTGGGAGGATCCAAATGACATTCAAGGGTTTTCACATAAACTTTTGGAGAACATGTCTTAAGATGGACATAAAAATCATAAACAATTGAATTCCTAGACCTCCACATGAATGTAATAAATAAGTGGGGAACCTCATTAAGGGAATTGATAGTTTTTTCCCCAAGCCAAGGCCTGAATGCATCTCCCAATCAAGCACTAAAACACAAAGATTTAGGCTTAAATTATTTCTAGATAATTTACACACCTGAAGAATATAATTCCAATATAGAAAAAGTTGGAAGTGGCATTCCTTTGCAAGTTTACAGAGGGGCATATTTTCAGCCTTGACCATCCCCATTTTACTGGAGAACCCCACGTAAGGAATTTTCCACTTAATCCTAGCGAAGAGGTGATTTTGGATTCTAATGGATCACCCACACCCCATATCACTTTCTACCATCACACCTTATCTACATTAAAAACTTATTTGATTGCATATTTGTATCTAAGCTTTGCTGTGAAGTTTCTTGCATGAGGATTTTTGAACCAACAAAGCTAGACAATGACTGCATCTCTGATGTATGCTTAGATTGACTATAGGTTTTGACCACGTATAGAAATTACCTGCATACAAATTCTAAAACACAAAAAATAAACAATGGGAGAGCATAACACATAAAACAAATATACACAGAGATTTCCCCATGGATCCCAAAACCAAGACTACTAGCATGATTTCACATTATGTTCCATTCAATGTTACAATACATATATATACATGTCGAAGCATCTAATAGCATGGACCGAAAACCGTCGTGCCCAAAACCATGTGTGAAAACCATGTACAAAACCATAGGTAGGTTCACCCCACCTAATATAGGGTCCAAAAATATTTTCCCTGGGGCACTGCCCCAGACCCCTTAGAGGGGGCCTAACCACCCCTCGCAAATCCCCTATGACCCCTCCCGCCCCCCCCCGCTATGTAATGGGTGCAACAAAGTGGGGGCTCCACCCCTCCTCTAACCCACCAGTTAACTAAGGGAGTTAGTCGTGGTAAGAATATAACATAACCCAACATTCTCCCACTTGTTGTTTTATTTCAAGAGGGGGCATAGGACAGCTTCGTCATTTATCTAGCCCTGCAATTCCCATTGTTTCTCTACACCAAGAGAACTTCTCAAAGCTCACAAATTTTGTCAATGCATCTATAGTATTCTTCAAAGTGTCCACCTTTACCAACAACACCTTTTTTTATTCTATCATATCCCTTACAAAGTAATACTAAACATCAATGTGCTTTGTCTTTGAATGATAAGTAGGGTTCTTTGCCAAGAAAATTGAACTTTGGATATCACAGTCTATCCTTATAGCTCCCTATACCAACGCCATATTTGAACACAATCTCTGCAACCAAACTGCTTCCTTGCTTGCATGAGTGGTTGCCATGTATTCTACATCTATAGTTGTGCCACTACAAATTGTTTCTTACTCATCCAACTAACTGCACCTCCAAATAGGCTAAACACATGACCACTTGTAGATCTTCTCTGATCTAGATCTCCAACCCAATTTGCATCAACAAAGCCATAAATATCCAACACTCTATCCAATCCTAGTCTTCCTTGGTAGCACAAACCATAATCACTAGTGCCACTCAAATATCTGAAAACCTGTTTCACTTTTGTCGAGTTCTCCTTCCGATGTTTTGACATAAACCTGCTTAATACTCCCACTACATGTGCAATGCTTGGTCTTTTACAGACCATCACATACATCAGGGTACCAACTGCACTTGCATATGGAACACGATACATGTCCTCTTCCTCTTCTTGTGCCTTGGGACACTATTCAGTAGATAAACTAACCCCTACAGGAATAGGAACCTTCACCAGTTTGCTATCCTACATATTAAACCTCTACAATATTGTCTCAAAATACTTCCTTTGCTTTAACCAGAGCTTCCTCTTTGCTCGATCTCTTTTAATTTACATGCCCAAAATATGGTTTGAAGCACCAAGATCTTTCATGTCGAATTTGGAGGACAATTTGGTCTTCAAATCCAGGATAATTTCTTTGTCATTTCCAAACAGCAACATATCATCCACATACAGGACCAGATAAATAACACGGTCACTAATTAATTTAAAATACACACAGTGATCTTCTTTACTTCTGGTGAAGCAAAGTCCCCGTATAAATGTATCAAATTTCTAATACCACATCATTGGTGACTATTTTAATCCGTACAAAGACTTCTTTAACTTGCATACCAGTTCTTTCTTACCCTTCACCGCAAAACCTACAGGTTGCTTCATGTCGATCTCTTTTTCTAGATCACCATGAAGAAATGTTGTCTTCACATCCATCTGTGCTACCTCAAAATAAAAAGCAACAACAATAGATAACAATAATATAATAGAAGCTACCTTGGCAACAAGAGAAAAAATATCAACCGATCAATTCCTCGTACCTGGGAATAACCTTTTGCTACCAACCGAGCTTTTATTTCTCCACCTTTCCTTCTACATTTGTCTTCTTCTTGAAAACCCATTTGCTTCCAATGGGTTTCCTTCCAGCCAGCAACTCCACTAAATCCCAAGCCTCATTTTTATGCAAAAATTCCATTTCATTATGCATGGCCTCTTTCCAGAGTCTTCCATCCTCTGAATCTACTTCTTCCTTCACAGTTTTGGGATCATCATCAATAATAGATAAAGAAAAATTTCAACAAAAGCAGATGGACTATACCTTTCTGGCTACCTTCTCTCTCAAACTTATCTTCTCATAGCCGGAGTTCATGGCTCTTCATCTTCGGATTCCTCTTCTGTTGTAGAGTATGATTCTTCCACCTTTAGCTCCAACTCTATCTTTTCAGGTTCCTTTGGTTGGAATTCATGTTTAATAACATCTTTTACCTCTCTAAACACCACATCTCAGTTGTACACAACCTTCCTTGTTACTGGGTTCCAAAGTTTATAACCCTTTAAATCATCCTTATATCCAATAAAGATGCACTTTTCAGATTTACTATCCAACTTTGTTCTTTTCTCCTTTAGAACATGTACATATGCATCACATCCAAATATCCTTAGATGTGAAAGAGAGGGTTTCCTACCAGTCCATACCTCTTATCGAGGCTTATCCTTCAATGCTGATGAAGGTGATCTGTTGACGAAGTAACATGAAGTCTCCACCGCCTCTACCCATAATTCCTGTCCTAACCCAACACCACTGAGCATGCTTCTTCCTCTTTCGATCAACTTCTTGTTCATTCTTTCTTCAACTCCATTTTTCTCAAGTGTGTATGGATTAGTATTTTGTCGTCCTATACCACACTTCTTAAAAAATTATTCAAATTCCTTCTAGCAAAACTCTCCACCATTATCTGTCCTCAACACCTTTATCTACTTCTCTGCTTGGTTTTCCACTAGGGCCTTAAATTCTTTAAACCTGTCAAAGACTTGAGATTTCTTCTTAAGGAAATATACCCATGTGTCCCTTGAGAAGTCATCTATAAATGATACATAGTACATAGACTTACCCAATGATGGAACCTTCAAAGTTCCAAACACATCACTATGCACAAGCTCTAATATATGTTTGCACTCTTACCACCAGAGAGGAAACTCACCCGATTCTAATTCCCATATATAAAATTTTCACAAAAATCAAAATCCAAAGAGCTATTAGTCATACCTTATACCATACCTTCACCATGAAGTATTCGAAGGCCCTTCTCTCCAATATGTCCAAGCCTTTGATGCCATAGCATGGCCTTTTCTCCAGAGACCACTAGATTTTTTGCTCCACTTTTAGGAACCACAGAATTGTTACACCTATCAACAATAGTGCTACCTTGTAAATTGTACAAAGTTCCAATCTGAACTCCTCGCATCAATACCAGTGCTTCCTAAATGATCTTGTAGGTATCCTTCTCAAACACTATTTTTACACCTGCATCATCCAGCTTTCTTACAGAAATCAGATTTCTGGCTAATGAAGGAATGTCAAAAACATCTGGAATTGTTCTAATCCTTCCACCTTGCAACTTCAACTTGACTTTTCCATGACCAATGATTCTAACCTTCATGTCATCCCCGAAGAAGTCATCACCACCATCACATTTCTCATACTCACAAAACCACTCTCTATGGGAAGTGAAGTGAAAGGATGCCCCTGAGTCAATCAACCATGCCTCATGATCTACATGTGTACTTGAAGAAGCCAAGTACACATCCCCAACTTCATCTGAGGTGGTTTTCACCTCTACAAAAGTAGCATCATCAGATCCCTTTTCTTTGTCAGGAGCTCTATATTTTCAGTCCCTTTTGTAGTGCCCTTCGTTTCTGCATTTCCATCACACCTTTACAGGGTTTCCTAGAGATCTAGATCTCCCTCTAGATATATATATCCCACTCGATGACTTATTTATGTTTCTGTTATGGGACCTTCCTCGTATAGACAAGGCATCACCATTTTGGCTCTACATATTTTTCTATCTCATCTCCTCTATCAGTAAGGATGAGACTATTTCATCAAACTGGAGGGCAGCTGCATTGGTACCTATTGCAGTAACCAGACTATCCCACGAATCTGGTAAAGAACCAAACAAACTGATGCACTTATCTTCATTTGAAATTTTAATATCAACATATAATAACTAACTTACCATAGTATTAAATGTGTTCAGATGCTCTGTCACTGAGTCTCCATATTTCATCCTCAAGTTATACAACTTTTGCTGTAGGAACAATTTCTTCACCAGAGACTTAAATTGGTACAACGTCCCTAAATTTTCCCAGAAAGCCTTAGTCGTAGCTTCCCCTGATACATTTAGAAATACTGAATCTAAGACACGCAATCGTATTGTGCTCTTTGTCTTCTGATCCAACTTCTTCCATTCTTCATCGGATACTTCTGTTGGTTTAGTACCTGGATCTTCTATGATCCACTGATCTTTTTCCACCAACAGATACTCCATCTTGAGTTTCTACAACTCAAAACTCTGAACATTAAATTTCTTGATCTCTACCTTTCCACTGCTCGCCATCTTCTTTTAGCACCAGAATCAATCCCGCAGATCTCCCACTGAATAGTGTCTACCATAGGCCCGAGTGAAACCCCTCAGTAACAAATGCATCCCCTTGAAGCCAAAACAACTCTGATACCGAATGTAGGTTTTAACCCTGCATAGAAATTACCTACATACAAATTCTAAAACACGGGGAATGAATAATGTGAGAGAAGAACACATAAACACATATACACAGAGATTTTCCCCTGGATCTCAAAACTGAGAATACCAGCTTGATTTTTCATTATGTTCCTTTCAATGTTAAAATACATATACATACATGTCAAAGCATCCAATACCATGGACCAAAAACCATTGCTGCCGAAAACCATGTGCAAACACCATGCACAAAACCATAGGTAGATTCGCCCTACCTAATATAGGGTCCAAAATAAAATTTCCCGAAGTGTTGCCCCAGACCCTATAGAGGGGGGCTAACTGCCCCCCTCAAACCCCCTATCACGCCCCCACTGCACAATCGACAGAATGAAGGGGGGGCTTTGCCACCCGTATAACCCCCCAGTTAACTAGGGGAGCTAGTCGTGGAAAGAATATAACACAACCCAACATTGATAATATCAAATCCATAAGCATCATCCATTCCTTTGCAACATCATCCTTGAGCCCCAAAGCTACAACTAACTTCCAACCATTTTTTCCCTACTTTTTTGGGAGTTGTAACCTAAGTATTGGCTAAACAAATAATGTTTTGATGTCCAAGCAATTCAATGAAGGGATCCAAAAGGGAAAATAAATTTCTTACATCTTACCAAGGATCATGTCTAATTCTAACTTTCCTTCCATTGCCCACATGCTAATATATTCATTTTCTAACCAAGAGAAATTTCCTCACTAGTTCTTTCCACACATTTGAAACTATAGAATATTTGTTTAGGAGCTATAAGCACTCACCCATAGAGATCCCTAGAAATTTTATTGATTGGAAAAATAAAAACCATAGGGAGGATTCTTGAGTGAGTCTGCATATATTCATACTAGATAAATATCTAGAAAATAAATGTTATTATTTGATTCCCCGTCCTCCCATCTCCTTCATACCTACAAGATGAGGCCATTTAACGACGGAAATACCCTTTCTATTACCACCTCCATCCCACATGAAATGTAAATAATATTTCCTTATCAAAGCAACCACTCCTTTAGAAAGAACCATAATAGATGTCTAATATGTTGTTATACTCTCCATTACTGACTTCAAAAGCATAAGATAGCTAACATGAGAGAGAAAGTGATCAGGCTAGTTAGAGATATGAGACTCTACATTTTTCACCAGCAATAGCTAATCAAATATTTAATATTTATTTTGCTTAATATAAGTCCATGAGTATTTTAAGACATCCTCTAAATAATTTGTAGTGAGGGGCAGAGTTTGCATAGTCAAAGTGATTGAGGCCTTGAAAAATCCATTTATTATGATTCATAATTTGTTAATATTGATTTTAATTCCTGTGTCTTTGTAAGGAGATCTAGGGAGTTCCTAAAGAAATGAAAAATCATTCCATTTCCCAAAAATAAATTAAGGACACCATCCACAAATAATAAATGGGAGATTATAGTCGACTCATAGATTATGATACTATGGAGAATCCCCTAGATTTAAGATCTTCCAACAATCTACTAGAGCGTTAACCATTATCAAGAAAATATGGGGAGAAAGGGAAAAACTTTGTTTTATCTCTCTATAATCTTAGAAAAACCTTGAATGGGATCGATTGATCAACACAAGAAATTAAATATATTAAATTCACCTCATAATACAATTGTAAAATTATAGAGAAAAACCCATCTTAATAAGAACCAAGTAAAGAAAGGTCAAATCCAATTTATCATAAGCCTTGGAATGATCAAGTTTGAAGATTGCTACCATCAAATTTGACACTTTGACATAACAAAAAACCTCTTGTGATAGGATAATGACATCATTAATATTCATATTTTGAAGGAAGCTAAATTTCTCCTTACAGATGAGAGAGTTGAGGATCAATTTCAATATTCTTGCAATAATATTTGATATGAATTTATAGATGAGATTTATTCAAGCAATATGTATGTAATATATGAAGGATTTACCTTCATAAGACTTTAGAATGAGACATAATACTATGGAATTGAAGAAACCCAAAAACTTAAAAGAAACTTGTGACTCTTGAATGACTAAGAGTAAATTATCCTTGATCAAATCATAAAAAGCCATATAGAATTCCATTGAAAGGCCATTAGGACCCAAAGACCTCAATTTATACATATATTTGAGTGT
The DNA here is from genome assembly GCA_000404065.3 of Pinus taeda. Taxonomy (NCBI): domain Eukaryota; kingdom Viridiplantae; phylum Streptophyta; class Pinopsida; order Pinales; family Pinaceae; genus Pinus; species Pinus taeda. Next base: position 384,100 of record APFE030040278.1, on the reverse strand, counting down.
CTCCTATAATTTCTGGTCAGATACTTCCTCTACCATACTATCATTCATATTTCTAATGACCAGATTAGGAAATTTTGTGACAACTTGGAGAATTTCCTGAATGGGGTAGTCTTGAGGGGCTTTGAAAAAAGCATGAAAATATTAAACCAATTATTCTATATTGTCATTTAAGGAAAGGAGAGAAGTCCCCTTCGAGGCGATTATAATCCAAATATTGTTTCCCTGCTTCTTTGAGTTCATACATTGATGAAAAAGTTTAAAAATATTATCTCCAAAATAAAGCCAAATGGTCCTGCTTTTCAACCACCATCAATTATCTTCTTACAAAAGGAAATAATAATTTTTGGACTCCAAGGCCTTAATAGTATCCAAAAAATCATTTGTGAGAGGGGAATTCTCCACCAAATATTATATTTCAACCATCATGTTCTTCACTTCAGCAAGTCCGTCCTGTTTTTTGGAATAATACTCCATATTCCAAGCCATGGAGACCTATTTAACATTGGCCAAATTATCTGCAAGTTGAAACATCAAGGAGGAGAAGGATTAATAATGTATATGACACTAATTAGAGGATATCAAATCCTAATAATCCCCCTCTTCCATCCAAGGAGGGTTGAACTAAAATGGAATAGACTCCCCCCCACCCCACCACAAGGCTAACCAAAATAAAGAAGTATGGGTTTTTGATCCAATAAACCTCCAATGTCCATTAATGATTTAAAATAGAGACCAAATATCATAAAGGATTTATCGACCCAAAATCCATCTAGCATCCTAACGACTGATTCAACCCTAGAATGGAATTTTCATCATGCCGGATGAATTTTAATCAGTTCCAAATCCACTAAGTGATTATTAACTAGATACTATACAAGAAAAACAACATTGAAGGTGTTAAGAAATTTACTGCATAACATAAATAATAACCGAGAGGAATATATATAAGAAAATAACCAGCAACAATCATAAACACATAAACACAAATGTTTATCCAGGAAAACCCCAAATCCGAGGAAAAATCCTACCTAATAAGATCTCATTAGCATTGGCCAAAACCTTGGCCAATTCGACCAAGTGAGCCTTCACCGCTCACCTCCAGGTCTTGCATTACAATGAAGTCCTTCCAACCTTTTATAAGCTCCATTACATATAATACCATGGGTATAATACTATGGGAACACAATACCATGTGCCCCAAAAACATCACTGTTTAACCTGGTAAACTTTGACTCTATCCCAAGTCAAGTTTATCTAACAATTCCCCCCTTAAACATGACTTGGGGTTCCTTGACTAACTCCAGCCAAACCTACTAAGTGAGACAATCCCGCTCACTCTAGCTCTTACCCCCCTCAGAGTTTTTACTAGGGGTATTGTTAACCTGACATCCCCCCTATCACATAGGTCTAACCCAAACTTTACCGGTGATCATCGAGGGGCACACATGCCTTGCCAGGTCTTACTGTAGTATGCCCATTTACATGCAATAATTTTGACTTCATTAATTTCTTTTTTTTGTTTATTGCTACTGCGATTCTGATCCATCCTCTCTCAATTTGATATGCTCAAAAAACATCTATCAAACCGCTCCAACTATGAGCTCGAGGAGAACCTCATAGATTCCAGCACCGGTGGCCTCACGTAGCAGAAAACAAACAATTTTCGAAGCCGCATGAACAATTTTCTTCTGTTGACCTGCATGCAGCGGACGCCTACTCCAGCTTTCAACATGACATAGAACACATAGGAAATATCCCTTATCGATTCCCTATGAAAAAAGCTCCAAACAAAATCAGCCTTGAATTTTAATATTACCAAAGGTATCTCTCAACCTTCTTTAAATAGCCACATGAATCTCGAACAATTCGTCAACATGTTCCAAACCGGTAAATATCGTGAATGCATTGCAATCCCTGGCAGTTACAACACTATCTTCTGCACATTCTCCTCGAGGTTCTTCTGCCTATGATTGTTCCACAATTATTTTCTAGACCCAGATCTACAAAAAGGCTACATTGATCTCATCAGGCACTATAAACCCCTGGCATTAAAGAATCTCTTTGAAGCCAATATCTAGCTTTGATAACAATTGTTAAGAAATTCACTGCATAACATAAATAATTACCGAGAGGAATATATATAAAAAATAACCAACAACAATCATAAACACATAAATGCAAATGTTTATTCGAAAAAACCCCAAATCTAAGGAAAAGCCCAACCTAATAAGATCTCATTAGCAATTGCCAAAACCCTGGCCAGTCCGACCAATTGAGCCTTCACTGCTCACCTCTAGGTCTTGCATTATAATGAAGTCCTTCCATCCTTTTATAAGCTCCATTACATATAATACAATGGGAAGAATACTATGGGTGCATAATACCATGTTCCCCAAAACCATCACTGTTTAACCTAGTCAACTTTGACTCTATCTCGAGTCAAGTTTATCTAACAGAAGGTCCATAGAATTCCTTTCTCCCCAAACGTTTTCGATGGAGAGGGCGAAGTTTGCATCCCTTCCAATACTTGTGTATGAGTCTGCAAGAGCCCTTGCCTTTGCCTAATCTAGCCAAATTGTCTCGCGATTAGAATAAAAGCCATACACATTGAGAATGGACAAGGGAAAGGAAAAATAATTGAGGTTCAAGTTGGATAAGATGTTAGAGGATAATTGGGAAGAATATATGGTTTTACACTCTATGCTCCAACTGCTAAGCAAGCTTTTTGAAATACCATCCAATCTAAATGATGAAACAACAAATTTTGTAGTAGCCACTCAAACAAGGATCTTCTTTTCTATCTAGAGAACAATGTTTCCCATAGCATGATGATATATGGCTTATTTTATGAAAAGTCATTCTTGAGGGCTAGCCTTTTATAGGAACCCCCAATACGTCTCAAATTAAAATAAGGAATGATAATAATTCACCATTAGGTAGGGTTATGTGTTCTCTACGGGCCCTTGAAATGAAATATTATTTCCCTTTTATAATCGCTAATTTGGTCTACTCCCAAGCATTATGTAAGATGTATTTCCTTCCTATTTTGTTGGCCAAGGGAAACTCCAATGCTAAACCACCACAAAGTAGAGGAATTTCCCTTAACTTTTACCCTAGGCATAGAGCATATGATTTTTTATCTTCTTGGGCACATGCACAGGAGTATGAGTGTAGAAGGCTTGTTAAGGTGAATAAAAGGGACCTTGAGGTAGAAATATTCAGATGAGCATGAATAAGAGGGACATGAAAATAATAGAAACTAGTAGGGAGATGCAACCCATCAAAAAGGGAAAAAGAGGAAGTTCTCACACCATAAAATGAAGGAATTGAGTTTGAAGGAGGGTTAGCAAAAAAATAAACCATACCTATCAAAGGAAATCCATATAAACACATATCAAATGGACAATACTTCGGCACCACAATGTGTGGTAGATATTTTGAACAAGACACAAATGCAACATCTCCACAAATATCTATAGACAAATTATGAGCAGCGTAATCTAATCTAAAGGGACCAACAGTCAAAAAATCTCACTGAATACGCCCAAATTCATGGCATCTAAAACAACTAAAAGGAAGCTGGTAGTAATAATCCTTTTGATGCCATAAAAAACCATCCATAACTATCTCCAAATCTACCACTAGGCGACACCTTAAACTGACATCAATTTGAATCCATCCAATCGGTCAATCTTCCCTACTTTGTGATCTTTCTTCAACATGACAAATGAACCAAAATTGTTTCCAAGGTATTTAAAGATATCCAAACACCAAAAACGTAGTGCAACCAAAGGAAAATGGAGAAAAACCTAAGCTCGTTGATGGGCTCCTTCACATGGTTGAAGGCAATAGTCTACGATATTAGAAGCATGCTATGTTTGTCCCAATTATAGCATTAGGATTGAATCTAACCACAGATCATTGTAAAGTGAAAGAAAAAAGAGATCTAACCCCTAATCAAAATATGAAAGGTGGATAGATACCAAAGGATATGATCCTAGAAACTAGCAACACTTGATTGAAGGAATGAGTCCTTGAAATATTTCATCCTAAATCTGTCGACCAAGGTTTCCATGATGAAATCCATAATGTGCTCAATATCTATAATCATTCCAATGACAATACTCACTAGATAATAGCACATACAAATACATTTCCCCTTACTGTTGAAGCATTTCCTTCTTAAAGGTATACAAAAAGAAACCACTTTAGGCTGTGGATGACAAACAACCCTAATAATAAAAATGACTGTTAAACAGTGTAGATCTGTAGCAAATGATAGAAACAAAACCCGCTAAAGCCCTGACCTATGCAACAGACATAGTTAAACAACAAAATGGAATAGTAAAATAAGCACAAATAACTCCAATAATCCAATGGAAACAAGATATATAAAGAATATATTTTATTAAACAACATCTGTGAAGGGAACAAATAATGTTATGAGTCCCCCTCTATGGGATGGGTTATTGGCTATCATCAATGTATTCATATGTTGTAGATTGTCTCTCCTCTATAATGTGTAAAACCCAGCAAAGAAAATGTTTGAGCTCAATGAGAACTCAAATGAAAAAAAGATTTTGTGCTACAATGATAATAATTAGAGATGCAACAGTGAGCGCAACAATAAAAATAATCGAAAGTGAAGAATGAATGTAAAACCCTTATATTTATAACAAAATATTAGGTTATTCTTGAATAATGGGAGGTAATAAAATATTATTAACCAAATTCTAGAATCAACCATTTGGAATATTTTATTATATTTAGTTGGAGTGAAAAAGTATTTAAACTTTATTTAGAAATAATAAATAAATAAATAATTTGTTTATCATCTCAAGAAATATAGTTAAGGAATAATAAACAAATAATGATTTATTTAATTATTCCTAAGGGATTTGGTCAAACTTGACAAGGAATAATAACTAATTAGTGATTAATTAATTATTCCTAGAAGAAATAAGATAATTAATGATTTATCTATTTATTTCTCATAATTGGGCCAAAAGTGACAAGGAATATCAATTAAACAATGGTTTAATTAATTATTCCTCAAAGATGATTAAATAAATAGTGATTTATTTAATTATTCTTCATGGGTTTAATTATAAATGACTTAAGAAATGTGGTTTATTAATTAATTTCTCACACTTAAGGAAATTTTACCACGGTAAAATTGGCCCTACATATTTACTTCGATCCATATAGTAAATTATGCTAGATGATGACTTTTTTGTGATAACATATTTCCCCCAATTGCACAAGTGTTAGGAGGAAAACATATGACCGAAGTACATAGTAAGGAAACAATCACTAGACAATGCAATGGAGTCAGAGAAAGAGAGAGAGAGAGACCAATGGAGCTTAAGCAAAAGAGGATAGTGAAGAGGGGGTGAGACCAATGCAAGTCTTCTTTTATGTTGTGGTACTCGATCTTAGTGAGGCGTGGGAGGCATACCTATACCCGCTGAGATAACTTATTACAAAAATAATTCAGCGCCCATAAACATGAAACTAAGCAATAAAATTCATGCTAAATGGTAGAGGACATGTTGGCATAAATGAGCCATAAAATAATACAATGTGTCCCATATACATAATGTGCTTGGAAAAACTAGGAACCAGGAATGAATAGAGTAACATCTGATTACATGAGATATAATGGCCCTTCCCTCAAAAAAATCAATGGGAAGGATGGTGGAACAACCAAAGAAGTTACAGGAAAGGGCTCTGCAAACTAAATGCATCATCTGAAGGAGACATGCATGTCGTGAGCACTGCAAGTGGAAGGAACCCAAATCTGTCGAACTACATCTGAGGTCGTAGCATAATATGAAGTCATCCAGGTATGTAGGGGGCTAGCTAAATGGCCACCCACTCATGAGGTCTGAAACATCACACACACACCTGGGAATCACTGGTACAATCTGCTGCATCACTGGACCATCAAGTGTATGAATTACAAACATGAAATAGTTAAGTCAAAGGGAAATGATGATACCCTTTGCTTGATCTGAGGGACCGAACAAGAGTGGAATCTCGAACCAAGATACACCACCCTCCAGGCCATTCTTCTCAAATAGATGTGCTGATGTCGACAGAATAGGGCCTGCCACAAGTGAGGCAATGATGATTCTCAACTAAGGCACGAGGGAAAATAATAATGTGACTCATGGACTACACTAGGGAAAATATATGGGGAAAAGGGGATTGAGGAAAAAATAAATGACTTCCCTTGTAAGAGCATAAAGTGCATGGTTGACTTGGTAGCGACTGACTCAACTTCGGATGGGATGGTGGAAAGTATGAATGAAGGCCAAAAAGGGAAACACGGGATGAATGGTATGCGAAGATAGATATAATATTGTGCCATGATACAATTGGACATGAAAGAGACTCTATGGATGCAAAGGTGACTCATTGCAAATACTTTGAACAAGGGTGACTTGCTGATGCTGCCACACAGAATAGGCCTGGTGGGGACTACGAAAAAATGAACAAATGACAGTTTCCCATGATGAAAATTGACACATGAGATGAAAAGCACCAAGCGAAGGTGGTCCCCAAAGTACAAGTGTCACATATCAAGAAATTTGATTTTAAGAGGCGGCGAAGTGACCCTTCATGGAAAAATGGCTTCTTGGTGAAGTGTCGAGTCATCAAAAACTAAGAAATACCCATTATAGTACTCGACGAGAGCTTTCCAATGGTGCTGACAGTTCATCAAAATGATCTATAGTTTGGTCACAATGTGCAACAAAAAAACTTTGGATTTTCTTATAAAAGAACATTTTCCAATTTGAGAGGAGGAGAAGGCCCTAAATCTTCTGGAGATCGTAGCAGACAAGCTAACCATCGGAATCAGGGTCTATGACTTTTATGCAAGTTTCCTTTCTAGTCTAATGATGGCCTTAATTCTTCTCGAAAGGATGGTTCATGGGGAAGAATTAAGGGAAGAGGAAAACGAGAATGAACAACTAGAGGAGGTCTAGAATCATCCTCACCAACTAAGTCAAACATGGGGACTATGTGGTAAAGGTGGTATGACATAGAGTAGAATATTTGAAGATCTGGTACCAAATGTCTATGATATGGAATATGAATATGGCTTGCCAAATAGGCTGGTAGGACAAACTATCCAAGGAATGGGAGGATAATCGACCATACCTAGAACCGATGGTGATTTAGGCTGAGACTTATGTTAATCAATTTGAGAAGATGGCCATAGGAAAACCATCATGCCCCTAAGCATGGGATACTTCCCACAAGCATATGTGATGGAAGGGACTGATCTGGTATACAAAGGTTGGAATGATGCCCCCTTCCAGGAGGAGTTTGTGGGGCGCCATTGTGTTCTCAGCGCTTGAAAAAGGGGATTCAAGCATCTCGGCACAACTTGTCACGAGATCCTCCAAAGAATGATAAGGAGATGTAGGGGCCTATGTGATCCTTGGTATGCTACGAGTGTACCAGATGCATTTAGATTTGGGAGAAAGCTTATGGGTTTGCAAATATGGCGGGAAGTACCCACGATGGTACATATCATCCCAAGGTTAATCAGGGGTAGACATAGATTCCATGATTTCCTCATCAGAATGGAAGATGGGTGGATGGGAGGAAGAATGACTAAATTATGTGGTGATGGTAACTAGTGCATCATCATCAGAAATGAGTTTCACATAGGCATCATCTAAAATGGTAGATCATGAGCTAGTAGATGGAGAATCTACTGATGTTGAGAACTAGGTTTCCGACAAAGGAGGTTCGATAGAAGTGCTTGCACAAAACCTCAAAAATGTTTTCCTACAATGATCTAAAGGATGACGATAGGTAAAGGGTATGGATCATTGGCTCCATCATCTCGACATCAAGGGGGAGGGATCATGATGGTGGGACCAGGGGCCCCTTGTTCTGGTGTACTAGTGGTACTAGAATCCATAAGTAGAGTAGTGGGTGATCTACTAGAGTGGCCTCGCATTCATAAAGAGCTTGAAGGTAATCACAAAATTCATCAAGATGAGGGAAACAATCGGAATAATGACCATAATTATTGCACAAGGCATAAGGGTGATTTGTACACAACGTTTTGAGTTTCTTAGCTGGTCTAGGTAAGGTAACTTGGACCTCAGGGATATTTGACTCATGGAACGTTTCATGAACCAAAGGTTTGAGATGAGGAATTTCAAGAGAGTTATTGGTGGCATGCCCAAAAACCTCACACAAAGCTCATAGAGGTGTCAGCTTCCGAGCTTTTTGGGTTAGAGGAGCTTGGGGATCCTTGTCCTTAGGTTCTTTCCTCAGGATGCTTTCGCAACAGGAGTGGGTTCCTATTGAGGTTGCGGTGGAACTTGATCAGTGATAAAGGTCGTAGGGACAGTTAAAGTGGGGTCAAAGCATGATAGGGTTTGATATTATGAGGCAGAGTTCTTTCTAGGGGATCAATCTACCAGACAAGGATCCCTAAATTCATATTAGGGAGAATCAATGAAGCCATGATAAAGACCAAAAATATTCTAGGAGGAGGAAACAAGAAAGGTATCTATCCTGAATGATAATTTCCTGGCAAAACAACTCCTAGAGTATTAAGACCTAGAGGATAGTTCCTGGTGGGAACAAAGGAGAGGCACCCACATAAGGATGAGCTCCTTGGGGGTTGATCTAGATGGCTTAGCTAAGATGGTAACTGTAGGGTGTTGAGGAGTTGGTTCTTCATCAGATGTACCAAACTACTTTTGAGTAGCCTGTGATGATTGTAATGTTTAAACACTCAAAGAGCTAGGCTTAGAGATAGGAGGGGGAGGACTGGGGAAAGCACCTAATAATGAGGAATATTTGTAGACTCCAGGTGAAACATCAGTGAGAGGGGTATAAGACTACTTTTCAGACATCAGAGAGATAATGGACACAGGGGAGGTCAAGGATGGAAACTCGTAGTATGTCAACTGACCAATAGTGATGATCTTCCCTTCATGGGGGAAGCACATCTTGTGGAAAATAGTAGACACAATGGCTAACATGGTGTATGTGTAACTATGACCCAATAGATTGTTGTAATCTAGCGGGGCATCAATAACCTCAATGTCTAGATGAACAATCTTGTCGCAAGAATCACTAGACAATTACGATACATGTTGTGAGGCTGGGAGGAGTGACATCCCAAACACACAAAGTGATAGTGGATGGGGAAAGTTTAGGTGATTTGAGTTGCCTCTAAATAGTAGGGGAAATCACACAGGTGGATGGACCTTCGTCAATAATGCATCAGAAGATTATGGCATTACAGACTTTGACTAGTATCTAGAAAGCAATGGATTGAGGTAATTGAGGATTTTCTAACATATTAACACAAAAGACAATCAAATGATCGTCTAAAGGAACTACTGCACCCAAATAAATTAGTATAGATTTCTTTTGAGGTTGGCATGACTGCAGAACTTCTAGCATCGATGTGGTTGAAGGGGATCATGCCATGTCATATACTACACTTTATGTATGGGAAGCTCAGTTATAAGTCGAGTTATCATGTAATGGTCCCTTGGGGATCTTAGGAATTAACAAAACTTTAGGTTGAGGGATCTGTAGCGGACCATTTAGTGTTGTAAGGGGATCAATAGATTCTTTGGTTTTTGAGTTAATAGCAGACGAAGTTTATGGCTTCTCATATTTATGCAACTGAGTTTGCAAGTTGATATTAGAGGTATTGACCTCGTCAAAATTCATTATGAGGATTTTGTAGTGACCAGGTCCAAAAGGCTGGGTATGGTGGGTTGCTTGACCATGTTGAGGTTGAGCAAAAAAATATATTTGTTGAGGGAAAGGATTTGTGAGCATGACCGATTGAGATGGCGTAGGATTCCGAGGAAGTTACTGCATGGGTGATTGACCTCTGGAAGTTGCTTGGGCTTCCCACATTTGGCACATTTGGGGTAAGACTGGACACTCATGAGTATAATGGCCATGTACACCACAACATGCATAAGGCTTGTTCATACGAATATCCTTGACTTTCTTGGGTTGGTCTCCGTATTGCTGGTCGTTGGTGTTAGGTTGGTTCTAGTGGGGTTCATTAGTTTGATTACCTTGATTACCCTGGTTACCCTTGTTACCCTTCCCCTTATTATTTTTCTTCAAATTTTGCGGATTGGTGGCACTCTATTGTGTAAACACTTGACCTTGGTGGAGTGGTAGCTACAGGAGATGAGGATGCATGGGACGCTACGGCGCTAACACCTCGGGGGTTGGAGCACTCAGTCGTGCATAGGTATAAGATGGTGAAGGGGAAATGGTCTGGTAGACAGGTTGAGGACTAGATGGCCTTAACATCTGCTAATGTGTATGGGTAAATGCATAAGAGGTGCTTTTTCCTAAATATAATTTGCTGGGAGGAAGGGCATCAGCATTGGAGGAACTAATGCCCCCTACCGATAGCCATAACTCTATTGAGTATCTAGTGAATCATGTGAAATAGCTCCAATGGTATCATTAATGGCGTGCGATACCCCCAGTACATTGGCACCACCAGGATGAGGGAGGTTTGGTATAATGGTGTAGACATAATCGGATTGAGCATAAATCAAGTCATATCTTAGAGCAGTTCAGAGAGCTTCTTCCTCTATCTAAGGAAAGTGAGACACGACATCGTTGGCAATATGCACTAAAAGAGTCATAAGAAACAAATCAATGTAGAGACATCTTCAAAGGGTGGAGCATCACACATGCTCCTCCTTCTACACCATTCCTGGACATGATCGAAAAGACGGGTGGTAGAGGACTAACGGAATGCAGTCAAGAGCTCCATACTAGTGTTGTATCGGAGAGGTAACTGAAGGTATGAAAGGAATGATTTAGCAAGCGCCATGAAAGTGGAATCAGAGGCGATGGACTAGTCAACATATCACTTCATGACATCTCCAATGAGAGTGTGTTGGAACAAATGAAGATGAATAGAATCATCGGTGATGGCATTGGATGAGCACCACATATCGAAGGAGTGGACGTGATTGGTGGGGTCTTGTCCATAATTTCCATCAAAATTAGGAATGTCGGAGGGAAGCTTAGTCGGCATAGCTAGCCAACCAACATTATGATGTATAGGGTCATTAGTCAACTAGCTAAAATCTTGGAGGCTTAACACAGCCATGATAAGTAGCATTTGAGCTACCAAAATCATTCTTATAATGCTTCTGCTATATGTGCTACCGAGGTAGAACTAGAGCCAACACCAGGTTGGTTTCCTGCACCTGTAGTGGATCTTCACATGATGACGGTATGCGATCAAGGTGGCACAGAATCGAATGAGGAATGAGATGATCTAGAAGAAGATTCAGTATGGGGACTTGGGGGATGATTAGCTGGAACCTATTGAAAATGGCAACAAGAAATTTCTAAAAATAAAAGTGCTAAAAATAGCACTACTAAAAATAGCAGTTTGGCTACCAGTGTTGGATTGGGAAATAGGGAATGAAATATGGAAGTGCTAAAAATAGAAGTTCTATCTTTAGCAATTCAATGAGGATTCCTATTTTAGTCAGTCCCTGGACTAGAAATAGGAAGTAAAATTCAAATTTGATATTAACAACAGTTTGTAAATTAATTAATTAATTCAGTTTGAGTTAATTAGTTAAGGAATTATGAACTTGAAGTCTATGTGAGGACATGCAACAATTTCTCTTTGATTGAGGGATTTAACCATCAGTTAAACGATGAGGATGAGTTGTAATTAGTTGGCTCAGTTAACTGAGTCAAGCCCAGTTAGATTAATTTAACAAGTTGTTAAATTAATGAGATTCAGTTTGTTAATGCTTGCATGCATGTAACAACTGGTATTTTCAGATAACTGAAGATTCACTCATGGATAACTCATGCATGTCAGTTCAAACAGAGACCCAGTTGAGATTTGATGGAGGGACAGTGTACTATCAATTGCTAGGATATTCCTTGTGAATATTCCTTGCATGCAGAAGGAATATTATTCCTTATGGATTGCGTAGTTGGACCTGAGGTTACATCAAGTATTATGTGGCCAATTCACACATGCTATGACATTGGACCCTGTTAGCCTCCTGCTACAATAGGTTACTCATATTTCATGATGGACATTTTTACAGGCCAAATATGTCATACTTTGCATGCTGCAATGCTCCATATTTTCTAACAGTCACCAAAAAAAGAGGCCATGAGAGAATGCTACTCAAAGCTCATCTACTACATTCCAATTTTGAAGAGTTATTTCATTTTTGTACAATTTTCAGCTGAAGGGAGGTCCAAACAGCTCACTCTTCATCTCCCTAAGTTTCAATTTCCTGTTTTAGACTATAGAGAATGTATAATCTGGCCAAATAGCTTAATCTTAGTAGATTCTTAGATAGGTAGAGAATCAAAGGAGCCTAGATGCTTAATCTAGGCCCTTGGAAGAAATAAGTGTAGATGTAGATAGGAAGACATGAAAAGAAAGAGTTGAAAGGCTCGGTTTACAAGTCCAAGTTCACCCAAACCAAAAAGAAGAAAAAATGTTAGGTAAGTAGGCTGGGTAGGTAATTTTGAGGTTGTGGAATGTTGATTTGTAATTAATTCCACATTTTCAAGTGATACACTCATACAGATCACAATCAGCACGCAGTTCCCATATGGAGGAGCTCAAATCAGGGATAACTAACTTCCCCTTCTTCTTAACCCCTAATTCGTTTACTAATTTCCCCTGAAGAGGTCAAGATCTGCTTGATACCTCTTAGTTTCATCATTTTCCATGCCATTAGCCCTGGTAAAGGTCTGCTTTACTCAAGGAGGGTCCATACTTCTCTACAAAGTTCTATCTCCCCTTCAAAGCCTAAGATCTCTGGAACTTAGTGCTCTTCTTATCATTTTGATATTAACTATTGACATTACTATCTAACTCCCTATCTATTTTCCCTTCCCCCTATTAAAACTATGTTAATAACTCCCCTATGTAAATATCCCCTCCCCCTAGTTGAAATATAACCATAAATATCCCTTGGGAATTACTAGGTCATCTGGACCTTAGTAAGAGCCCCCACCTCTACATAAATTCTCCCCCAAAGTGTTTGGACTCCTTCCAAAACACATAGAACCCCTCTCCAAATGAAACCCCCCCCCCCGCACATTTCTTTGGAAATTATTAAGTTTTGATTAATAATTAAACCAACGCGCCAGCACCATTTTCTAATGTTTAAACCTACCCGTACCGCAAAAAATTAAAAAATAACGCGCGTGCACTTCTGCTAAACTCTGTGCTTCTTCGCCTCCCATCCACCATTAGATCCCCTCCTCCAGATCTGACGGCTGTTATCCATATCAAGCGCCCTTTTGTATGGACACGTTAGCACCCGATGTCTGACGGTTTTACCGTCATACACCAGGACAGCTGGCGGCTTCCCATTGCATCGTGTTGCCCCTAACAGAAACCGCTTCCGTATCAAAAGCAGTCTGATGCCCTGCCAAAACCGCCCTCCCCTCATATAACAAGAGTGCCGCATCACCCTGCCACGTCGCCTCCACCTCACCCCTCCCTGCCTGCGCCTGGCCTAGGTCACTTGCCATCGTTTCCTACCACGTCATCACCCCACCGTACTGTCACGTCACCCTGCTGACATCACATCCATACCAGAGGATCCCACTGCTAACGGCATGCTGACATCATCCCCAGTATAGCTGATGTCATGCTGACGTCAGCAGCCGAAAAACGGAAAAACGCGCAAGTGTGAAAGTCAAGCTTCGGAGCTCTGGAATGAAAAACAGAGGCAGGTTAGGGAATATTTTGATTCCTCGGCCCTTTTTGCACCGAAAATGGCAGAAAAAGCCCGATTTTGCCAATTTGAACGTATCTGAAGACAGAGACAGACCCAGTTCAGAGGTTAAAGAGTATCAGAGTAGTTGTGAAGATAAAAAGCATGTCAAAGAGTATCCGAGTAGTGGAAAAGTGTATCAGAGGAGATTTTCTCAGGGCTCGAGGAAAATCCAACACTAAAAGGAAAGCCCTGAAATTAAAGAAGCAGTTGAGGATGCATTGAAAGCTCACCAGCACAAATGACTGCACATTAAACTCACAAGAGATCAGTGGACCAGAACTCAATGCACAGTTATGACAGAACCACTGCACAAAGCCACAGAGGACATCACATTAACTCAATTTTTGGTCCAGCTACCACTGGCGCAGCCCAAAAAGATTTACTTACAGTTAATTCCAGAATAAGTTAGGTTTAGAAAGCTTTTTCCTGCAGACTTGTTTAGGTCGGTTGTAATAAATAACTTTAGACATTTTTCTTATATATACCACCCTAAAAAATGGAATAGGGGTTGGTTGGTTGTTTGATCTTTTTTGGTTCGATATTTTGCTTGAGAAGAGACTCGCACTGTAAATGTGATACTTTCTATAATCAAAGACTGCTAAAAGCATGGATTCTGAAACTATCTGTTGTGTTTAACTGGTCGAGGAGTGACTATGGAATTCTTGTGCTTCTACATGGTTCAATAAGTGTCTCTTTAACTCTGTTTAGTTTTTTTTATGTCTGTATTATCATCAATCCACCATCTAAACTGCAGAAAAGAAGAATAGTTTAGGATTTGCTTGACTACACCTTAGGCTCAATTTCTTCAATTTCTTCATGTTTTCATCAGGAATAGTTATGAACATGCATACTTAAATGATCTTGTTTACGCTGTTTCTTTCACATATGAATGCTAGTTTAGGAATTCTTAACTGCTTCTAGATAACCATTCATTCACCTCTTTCCCTGTTAGTTAATGAAAGATTCTTGATTGCCTTTCATCTCTAACTTTCATCCCATCTTTTCAGCAAATTGGTAATTGTCTCATGTGTGGCTATCCCACTCCATAATCCTCTTGTGACCAAGAAAACACAACAGCAAGCCTTAATCCATGACTCCATGCCCAATGGTTTGAAACTTATCACAATTTCCCTTGCCTCTCTCCTTGGAAATATCTACCTCATATTCATCTTCCATCCAAACAAAAAATCAAAACCCCTAAACCCAATAACTAGCCTAAAATCACCATCAACAAAGCTAAATCATTAAGAGAGAGCCCTCTATGATTGCAGGTGAGCTAGAACCTGCAATCCAAAGATTGGTTTGTGGTTACCTCGGCCGTATCCCTTCAGGAGCTTAGGGACAACCTGAGTGGTAACATAATGGCGACTCCACTGGGGAAATCCTCAGCTAATCTCACAAAACCACTCTGAAGCTCCACAGAGGAAGAAACCAACCTTAAAAAGTTCAGTTGACTTGTGTTCTTAGAAAATTTCCCAAAAAACAAGTTAGAAGTTGGCTCTAAAGAAGCATTCGTGCTACACAAGATCAAATCCAGATCCTAATCCCCCTGCTATTTTTGAAAATCCCAACATAATCCCTAAAATCCGCAGAAAGCAAGAGCAGCAAGAAGATTTGACTGTTTCTGGTCCTGATACAGTCCAACCTAATATCTTTTTAACCCCTATTAAAGTTTTGTTCCATTCAAGCCCTTCTCCCCCGTGTTCATCATCCACTTCGCCAACCGCTGTATCCACACCTCCATTCACTACAAATACTACCATTACCACTCCTAATATCCTAGTCACTCCAAATGTTCCACTTATCCCTATCGTTCCACTTATCCCTGTTAACATGGCTAATAGATATGTGCCCTTACAGCTGCCGGCTAATCCCGGGGCTATGCCTCAGGATTATTAGACAAAAATTACCTATTTTGATGGCACAAATTCCTGCACAGCCCTACAACATACAAAGAAAATGTAGGATTACTTTGAGAGTTATGACATTGATGATGACAGCGTAAGAATGAAGGTTTTTGTCCAAAGTTTGACCCGCGATGTCAGAACCTAGTTTAGGGCACTTACACCCAATTCCATATTAAACCCAGAAGCCTTATACTAGACATTTATTAACAGATGGGAGAAAAAGAAAGACCCTCTACACATATTATCCGAGTATGATACTATTAAAAGAGGCTCAGGAAGTGGTTTTGGACTACTGTGTAAGGTTTAATAACGTGTACAATGCAACACCACAAAATTTGAGACCTCCACCTGATCTTTCTTTGTACAAATTCCCTGATGGTTTTGATGTTGAAATGGCATACTAGTTAAGGGAAAGAGCCCCTCAAAGCCTTGCAGAGATGCAAGATGTTGCTGTCAGTGTGGAGGCAAACCTAATTGCCAAAAAAAATAGAGCCAGAACAGAGAGAAGAACCACTTTCAAGGAATAACCCTCAGCCTTAGACCAAAAACTAGATGCTATCATCAGCGGCATGCATAGGCTAGGAGACAGAGTAGAGAGCGTTGAGAGAAAATCATCATGGGAAGGACAACAATCCAACACTATAAGGAACCTGAACTTCAGGAAAAATCAGACCACAAACGTTGGAAGGGCTAGTCCCGACCATGATATTAGGCCTCCTTTCCAAGAAAACTATGCGGATGCATCCACATCCAGTGAACCCGCATATGAGGCTCACATGAACCTGATAGATTCGAAAAATGAATAGCAAATCTTTCTCACTGAAGAGGACCGAAACTACCCTGATGTAAAACAATTTCAGACCAAGTCGGGAGAGTCTTTTGATTTCAAACAAGGTTATGATTCTGCTGTGTATGAAGTACACATACAATATAAGTTAAGAACAAGGACCATTGATGTCCCTGCATCCAGCAGAACAAAGGATAGCAAACAACCCAACAAAATTAAAGACAATGTTGTCATAATAGAACCAATTGATATTGTTGTCACAAACCCGCATCAGGTAACTGTGGAAGATATAACAGACGCACAACCTCCTATTGGTCAACCTCTACCCTCCTCTCTCTCAAAAGAAAATCTGAACGACATTCCAAAAAATATTCCTAAAACAGAAATACAACAAACTGTCATTCATCATAACGCTGACACTCAAAAAGAAAACACAGAGAGTGTGCCCGAGAAAGAGAAATCTGCTACTACCAACGTTAAGAATTCATTAAAGAAACCATTCAACTTAGAAGCAGAAATTGGAAAACTTAAGATATCCATTCCCCTCTCAGAACTTACCAAACATGATGTATATAGGCAACAAATCCAAAGGTCACTTCAACTACCAGAGGTCAGGGATGATGTAAATGTTTTAGATGATACCATTGAGCTGCTGTTTGGTCCAGAAGTTAATGCGAAATCCACATATGGAACTGTTCCACCCTTTTATGTCAGCCTACACATACATGATAAAATCCTGCACAATGTTATGTTTGACTAAGTAGCCTCACATAACCTTATGCCCAAAGCTGTAATGGAAAAGGTGAACCTTGATGTCACAAGACCTTATAAAGATTTATACTCCTTCGACTGAAGTCAAGTCCAGTTTTTAGGCTTAATCAAGGACCTTTGTGTGTCTCTAGTCCAATTTCCCAACAGGACAATTCTAATGGATGTAGTACTTGCTAACATTCCCACAAAGTATGGCATGCTCCTATCAAGATCATGGGGAGAAAAATTGCAAGGATCTCTTCAACTTGACCTCTCTTATGCCACTATATCTGTCTTTGCGCAACCAAAGAGACTATACAGGCAAACACTGATGAAGTACGTGGTAAGCAATGAGGAAAAGCCCAAAAATTTTCCAATTTACTCAATCCATTCTGATATCGATTCTTTTATTTTATTTAATGATAACACCAATCCTCCAACTGATGATAAGCCTTCAGCCTTAGAGCAAGAAACATGCATCAGTGAGGAATAAGTTGCCAATGCCCAGGAACTTGTCACAATAGTCAAGGCAACTAGCAAACAAGAAGAACCTCCCCAAACAGAAATGATAAGTCTGCCCAAGCCTCAGATAACTGAAACTCTTAATAGAAACCTTAAGCAAGAAATCACATGGTATTTAGAGTTTGATGGTTCTGTCAATAAATTAGGAGCAGGGGCAGGAGTATGGATCTACAATACACATGACAATCACGCGGAAGGCCATGCCTATAGACTAAATTTTAGATGTACAAACAACATGGCAGAGTATGAAGCTCTCCTCTTAGGCTTAAAATTGCTCAAAATCCTAGGAGCTACAAAAGTGTCCATTCTAGGTGACTCTGATTTGATTATACAACAAATGAAAGGTAACTTTGTTACTAATGACAGTAGAATGAGAGCTTACAGGACTGCTGCCATAGAAATACTCAATTCTTTCAATGAGTCCAAGCTGGCCAAAATTTCAAGAGACCATAACATTCATGCTCACAGTCTAGCAACTTTTGCTAGCACATGCAAGCTTCCCTTTGGACCAAATCACCGTTTCACTGCTGAGATAAAACATAGACCCTTGGTCCCCAACAATGTTAAGGATTGGAAAGTGTTTCAAAATGATGCCCAAATTAACAATTTCCTTAATCTTGAGGGTGAATTTTCAAACACAAAACATTGACATGGATGCCATCAACGATTCCCAACAGCTAACAGAAGAAAATCACCGAGCTGTAATAGTTGCAACATCTAAACAAATCCTTAACCCAACCGTTTTTGACAATGCAAACATAGAACAACTGAAACAAATGTGTTTAGAGGAAACAGTCAGAGCAGAGGATGAGTTTATTGATCTAAAGAGTAATTTTATATTTGTTGGCCTCACTCCATTAGAAGACATGTTCGATGACAATGATGTGTCCAAAAAGCCAAAAAGGGAGCCTCTAAATGCTGCTATAGAAGAACACAACATAGGAACAACAGAACAGCCCAAAATGATTAAGTTGTCCAAAAATCTACCCCCTGATCAAAAACCAAAATATGTGGATTTGTTCAAAGAATTCCAAGATGTATTTTCTTGGAGTTATAAGGACTTGAAGTCCTATGACACCTCAGTAATTCAACACACCATTCCCTTAAAACCAAATGAAAAACCATTCAAACAGAAACTTAGAAGAATCAACCCCATGCTTCTTCCCCTCATTGAAAAAGAAATAAAGAGAATGTTTGAAGCAGGTATCATTGCACCCATCAGATTTTCTGAATGGGTATCTAACTTAGTTCCGACAAGGAAAAAATCAGGAGAGATCAGACTGTGTGTAGACTTGAGAAATTTAAACCAGGTCTCTCTAAAGGACCACTACCCTTTGCCTAAGATGGACCATATCTTACAAAGAGTAGTGTGATCATCTAGAATTTCTTTACTAGAAGGATTTTCAGGATTTAATCAGATACTTGTTCACCTAGATGACCAAGACAAGACAGCCTTTACCACACTCTGGGCAACATTTAACTATGTTAAAATGCCTTTCAGGTTAAAGATGGCTGGTGCTACCTTTCAAAGAGCAATGGATATTGCATTTGCCAAGGAGATACATGATCTCCTTGTTGTTTACCTTGATGACCTAACCCCTTTCTCCAAATCTGACCAAGAGCACCTTAAACATCTAAGGAAAATTTTCATGACATGCAAGAAATATGGAATTTCCTTGAATCCTGAGAAGTCTCTGTTTGCCCTTGAGGAGGGCAAGCTCCTAGACCACATCATATCAAAAGATGGGATTAGAATTGACCCTGAGAGAATTCAAGCTATCCTCCAAATCCCATATCCAAGAAATATAAAAGAGCTGGAAGCATTCTTGGGAAAGATCAATTTCCTAAGGAGATTTATCCCAAACCTAGCTGAGCTAATAAGGCTGTTGAGCAATATGTTAAAAAAAGATGCCAAGGTAAGATGGTCTCTTGAAACCAAGCAAGCTTTTGAGAGTATCAAAACTACCTTGACACAAACGCCTTTCCTCACGAGTCCGCAGTTCGACAAAGATTTTATCATTTTTTATTTTGCATCTAAGCACACCATAGCCGCTGTCCTGTTGCAAAAAGATGATAAAGGTAATGAAAAGCCGATTGCTTTCTTCAACAGAGCTTTGAGAGATGCACCCTTGAAATATCATATTATGGAAAAGCAGGCTTATGCCCTGGTTAAGGCCATCAAATATTTTAGAATTTACATCTTATACTCCCATGTGATTTCCTATGTCCCAAACTCTGTTGTAAAAGATATATTAACTCAAGAGGGACTAGAAGGCAAAAGAGGCAAGTGGATTGCTAGAATTCTTGAATATGACATTGAAATAAAACCTACCAAGCTGATAAAAGGATAGGGTTTGGCCAAACTAATGTCCGAAACAAATTTCCAAGCCTTAGACATGAATCAACTAGACAATGAACTGGAGCTGGCGGCTCCACGGATCAGTGAAATCTTTTTGCAATCCCCATGGTATGCTGATATTTTCTTTGTATTGTTAAACCTGTCTGCTCCCCCAGGATTGTCCAGAACCAAGAAAAGATTTTTAAAGATGAAGTCCTCAAAGTTTTGTGTCATAGATGGTGCTTTGTTCTGGAAGAATCATGAAGGAATATTTCTTAATTGTTTGACTATGAATGAAACTAACAACATCATGAAAGAATTCGATGCAGGGGACTGTGGACGACACTTATATTGGAAGTCCAGTGCTGACAATATTTTAAGGGTTGGTTATTATTGGCCCTCTCTTTTTGTAGATGTCAAGAAGTTTGTTGTTTCATGTCACAAATGCCAAATATTTGAAGGGAAAAGAAAATTATTGCCTCTGCCCCTTAAGCCCATTTCAACCGAAAAGCCTTTTCAACAATGGGGTTTCGACTTCATTGGAGAAATCCATCCCTCCTCCTCAGGCCAACACAAGTGGATTTTAACAGCCACTGATTATTTCACTAAGTGGATTGAAATTGTCCGATGTAAACAAGCCAATGACTCCACCATTATCCAATTCCTTGAGAGCAATATCCTTTCATTTTTGTACAATTTTTAGTTGAAGGGAGGTCCAAACAGCTCAATCTTGGTCTCCCTAGGATTCAATTTCCTGTTCTAGAATATAGAGAATGTATAATCTGGCCAAACCGCTTAATCTTGGCAGATTCTTAGATAGGTAGAGAATCAAAGGAGCCCAACTGCTTAATCTGGGCCGTTGGAAGAAATAAGTGTAGATGTAGATAGGAAGACATGAAAAGAAAAAGTTGAAAGGCTGGGTTTGCATGTCCAAGTGAACCCAAACCAAAAATAAGAAAAAATGTTAGGTAAGTAGGCTGGGTAGATAATTTTGAGGTTGCAGAATGTTGATTTGTGATTAATTCCACATTTTCAAGTGATACACTCATACAGATCACAATCAGCAGACAGTTCCCATATGGAGGAACTCAAATCAGGCATAACTAACTTCCCCTTCTTCTTCCCCCCTAATTCATTTACTAATTTCCCCTGAAAAGGTCAATATCTGCTTGATACCTCTTAGTTTCATCATTTTCCATGCCATTAGCCTTGGTAAAGGTCTTCTTTACTCAAGGAGGGTCCATACTTCTCTACAAAGTTCTATCTCCCCTTCAAAGCCTAATATATCTGGAACTTAGCGCTCTTCTTATCATTTTCATATTAACTATTGACATTACTATGTAACTCCCTATCTATTTTCCCTTCCCCCTATTAAAACTATGTTAATAACTCCCCTATGTAAATATCCCCTCCCCCTGGTTGAAATATAACCATAAATATCCTTGGGAATTACTAGTCATCTGGACCTTAGTAATAGCCCCCACCTCTGCATAAATTCTCCCCCAAGGTGTTTGGACTCCTTCCCAAAAACCATAGAACCCCTCTCCAAAGAAAACCCCCCCCCCACCAATTTCTTTGGAAATTATTAAGTTTTGATTAATAATTAAACCAACGCGCCAACACTATTTTCTAAAGTTTAAAGCTACCTGCGCCACGAAAAATTAAAAAATAATGCGCGCGCACTTCTCCTAAACTCTGTGCTTCTTCACCTCCCATCCACTGTTGGATTGCCTCCTCCAGATCTGACAATTGTTATCCATATCGGGTGCCCTTTTGTATGGGCACGTTAGCACCCGATGTCTGACTGTTTTACCGTTGTACACCGGGACAGCTAGCGGCTTCCCATTGCATCGGGCCGCCCCTGATAGAAACCGCTTCCGTATCAAAAGCGGTCCGATGCCCTGCCAAAACCGCCCTCCGCTCATATAACAGGAGTGTCGCATCACCCCGCCACGTCGCCTCCACCTCACCCCTCCCTGCCTGTGCCTGGCCCACATCACCTGCCACCGTGTCCTGCCATGTCATCACCATGCCGTACTACCACGTCATCCTGCTGATGTCATCATGCTGATGTCAGCATGCTGATGTCACATCCGTACCAGAGGACCCCACTGCTGATGTCATGCTGATGTCATCCACCGTACAGCTGATGTCATGCTGATGTCAGTAGCCAAAAAATGAAAAAACGCGTAAGCGCGAAAGTCAAGCTTCGGAGCTCCGGAATGAAAAACGAAGGCAGTTTTCAATGCGCGATTAGAGCGAAGCACTAATCATGCATCGCTACGGGAAATGGGCCATATTGGAGAATCTTTAGGGAATCTTTTGATTCCTCGGCCCTTTTTGCACTGAAAATGGCAGAAAAAGCCCGATTTTGCCAATTTGAACGTATCTCAAGACAAAGAGAGACCCAGTTTAGAGGTTAAAGAGTATCAGAGCAGTTGTGAAGATAAAAAGCATGTCAAAAAGTATCCGAGTAGTGGAAAAGTGTATCAGAGGACATTTTCTCAGGGCTCCAGGAAAATGATTTTCTTGTCATACTTAAAATAGAAGAGACCCTATCTTTATGTTTACAACAACCACTTACAGACATTATTTATTAACACAGCCTTAACAAACAAGCTAGATTGCAATAAATAACTTATAGTAGAGATTATTTTTACTTATCTGTTTACGCTACTCTGGATTGACTCAAAAATCAAGATCTGCAATTAATTCCTCCCTGTCGTGAGATACCAGATTTGGTCAATCTCCCCCTGTGCTACTCCTGTCTTCAAGATTTCTCTTCCTCAGAGATTTAATATTTACTGGCTATCTGATCATTACCAAACATAGCCTTCTCAGACTGTCAGACCCTTCAGCACAGTCTCTAACTTTTGTTCCTGATCTGAAATCCCCACCGTCTTGATCATTTTTTGTAATATACTCTAGGATTCTATTTTGGAACAGATAACTATTTCCATAACCAATTACTTAGTAAGAAAAAGAATAGTATTTACCCATAACTGTAAAATATTACCCTCTACTAACTAAAATTCCAAAAATAGTTTATAACTCAAACAAATAGTAATAGTTTGTTTCGCTGTAGTAAAATTAAAATATTTACATTAATGGGGGATATTACATATTCCCCTCCTAAAATGGAACATTGTCCTGATGTTCTCCTCCTACAAATAAACCGAGAAATCTCTCTCATGACCTATTCATCTTCCCAGGTGGCCTCTTCCAGCCCGTAGTGCTGCCACTACATTTTAACTTGGGTGATAACTCTTTTCCGCAACGTTACTTCTCTTCGATCTAGTATAACCAAAGGCTCGACCAAGAATTCTCCTTCTGGTTTGACCTGAACATTGCAACAAAAAATGTTAAGTCATTAACTAGTTATTTAACACATTTGTAACGTATACTTACACACATATATATACCTTACCTGGATATCTTGCCATTGGATTATGTGTTTAGCGTCATATACATATTTCTTAAGTAGAGAGATGTGAAAGACATTTTGTACACGAATATGACTGGGTAGGGCAATTTGATAAGCCATCGGTCCTATTCGAGCCAAGATTTGAAATTGCCTCAAATATCGGGGTGCTAGTTTGGCACATCCAGCCCATTGTAAGGTTCTCTTCTTGGCTCGCACTCGAATGTAGACATGATCTCATACCTCGAATTCTTGAAAACTCTTCTTCTGATTGGAAAATTTCTTTTGCCAGTCTTGAGTGGCCTTCAAATTAATCCAAACCGTTTTCACCATTTCTTCCATTTCCTTGAACATGTCCAACCCTAGTAATAGTTTTTTCTCTGGTCCACTCCAACTTAAAGGTGTTCTGCACTTACGTCCATATAAAACATCAGAGGGGCTCATGTGAAGGGATGGATGGTAGCCATTGTTGTATGCGAACTCCACCAAGTGTAAATAATCTTCCCATTTTGTGGTTTGTTGCATTACTTACAATCGCAGCATGTCTTCAACAACTTGGTTCACCCTTTGAGTCTGTCCGTCCGTTTGCAGATGGTAAGCTGCACTAAAGTGTAGTTGTGTGACCAATCCCTCAAAGAGGCTTTCCAAAAGGCTGATGTAAATCTTACATCTCAGTAAAAAATAATCATCTGATGGATTTCGTGTAGTTTAAAAATGTTCTGCATAAAAATATTAGCAATTTGGACTGCCTTATAAGTAGACTGACTAGGTATGAAATTAGCAGATTTACTAAATTTGTCAACCACCAGCATGATGGAGTCATTTTTCTTCCTTGATTTAGGTAGTCTGGTAATAAAATCTATAGATATTGTTTCCCATATCCATTTTGTAATAGTTAGAGGGTGCAGTAACCCTGCTGGGTGTTGATGTTGAGCTTTCACTTGCTAGCATTCCAAGCATCTGGCTAAATGTTCTGCCACTTCCTTCTTCATACCAGACCAAAAAAATTCCTTCCACAGGGAAGAAATCATATTTTGGTATTCGGGATGACCAACATAAGCAATCTTATGGTACTCATCCAAAATTAAGTTTTTGAGATGCTACTGGTTGGGCACATAAATTATTTTCATATAAAATAGTAAATTCTCTACATTTATTTCATAACCCAGTTGTTGTTCATGGCTGTTAGAAATTTTTGCTTGCTGCCATAATTGTCTATATGTAGAGTCATGCATGGTTGTTTCTTGAATCCACCCCCAAAAAGCTGTTGGTGATTCACCAAAAGAAATTTCATATAAACAACTTACCTTTCGACTTAAAGCATCTTTCACTCGATTTTCATTCCCTTTTATGTGTTTGATTTCGAAATCCAATTCACTTAGGAAGTCTACCCAATGAGCTTTCCTCACATTTAAAGTTGGCTCCTTGAAATAATTAATCATACTATGGTGGTCAGTCATTAATAAAAATCTCTTACCTAATAGGTAATCTCACCACATTTTTAAGGTGTGAATGAGCGCTCCTAATTCTAAATCATATGGTCAATATTTTTCTTCATATTCTTTCAGTTTTCTAGATTCATAAGCGACCACCTTTCCTTCTTGCATAAGTACACCACCCACTCCCTCCTTACTAGCATACGTACAAACCACATAATCCTTATTGGGATTAGCGTTGCTCAAAATGGGTGTGGCAGTTAGCAATTGATTGAGCTGATCAAAGCTCCTTTGTCAATCGCGGGTCCAATTGAAAGTTCTTGCTTTATTTTGTATGGAAGCAATAGGATATGCCACTTTAAAGAATCCTTCCACAAATATTTTCTAGTAACCAGCCACTCCATAATGGTTCTTATCTTTTCCTGATCAACCACAATTTCATCGTTGGTGATAACGTGTCCCAAGTATTAGATCTACTCTTTAAAGAAGTCACATTTACTGTACCTTGCGTATAGTTGATGTTCTCTTAGGACTTGCAGTACAATGTGGAGATGCTCATTATTCTCCTCCATATTCTAAGAGTAGATCAATATGTCATCGATGAAGATTAATACAAATTTATCTAAAAACGGACGGAAAATGCTATTCATTAGACACATGAACGTAGTTAGAGTGTTAGTTAGCTGAAAAGGGAAAACCAAAAACTCATAATGACCATAACGTGGCCTGAAAGAAGTTTTTGTAATATCCTCCTCCTTGCTTCTGATCTGATGATACCTAGAACAGAGATCGATCTTTGAGAAGATGGTTGTGCCCCTCACTTGGTCAAAAAGATTGTCTATACACGGAAGGGGGTATTTTTTTTTTAACAGTCAGCTTGTTTAGCTGGCAATAATCTATGCACATTTGTAGGGTTTTGTCTTTCTTTTTAACAAATAATTCCGGAGCTCTCCAAGGGGACACACTGGTACGAATATATTTCTTATCAAGCAGCTCCTGGAGTTGCATCTTAAATTTTGTTACTTCAGGGATACTCATTCAGTACGGTGCCCAGGACACTGGAGAAGCTCCAAGAGTTGCATCTTTAAGTCTGTTAGTTCGGGGATACTCATTCGGTATGGGTAGGCCTGGTATTTCTTCAGGAAATACATCCGGAAAATTTTGTATTATACGTATGTGTTCTAGTGATGCAGGTTTATCCTTAGAGTCAGCATACCCTAATTGTATAGCATATATTTGGCAACCTTTCCTGATGCATTTGGCTAATTTGTAAGATGTTATTGGCCTTATTTGCAAAGGTTTCTGAACACCCAGAATTTCCTCTCTTTCACCGACTTCATCTGAGTAGCTAATAGCTTTTGTCTTACAATTTACCGAAGACCAGTGCTTTTCTAACGAGTCCATATGATCTAGATTTAAACAAGAATGCAAAAAATTAAAGATATAACCATACATATAGAGATGCAATAGAAATAATACTTCATTTCATTACTGTAAAATACTCAAATATGCTTACAAACAGAAATGGAAATAAACTAGGTAGGGCAATGGTAACTTATCTCTAAGAAGAGATGTGGCGGCTACATACCTCTGAGTTGTGTTACAATGAGGCTCGAAGGCCTATTTATTGTTGAGAAACAATGGAAAACTGTAAACATCTGAAAACATAACCCTATAAGATGAAAGGCCAAACCATGGGCCCTGTTTGGGTAAATTGGTACATCAAATTCCCGGGGTCATAACTTTGGCATACAATCTCTACTTGACGTACAAAATATCTCGTTAGAAAGATCTATCTGAGAAATACAACTTAGGAAGAGAAAAGGAAGTCCATGGACCAATGTTTCTCCCAATTTTCCCAAAAAATGTCATTTAGGGCCTCAAAATGGCTCCGGAAGTTCACAACCCGAAAAACAGCTAAAAATAGTAAACTGTGCTCAAATTAAGGAAACTGAAAAGCTGAAAGAAACAATGGTGGGGGTCCAAGTGGAATTTGTGGGTGGCCACAAATATTCCCCTGGATCATTCCTAGCCCCTTAGGAAGCAATGGTCCCGATTGCATTGAGTTCTTCCATGAGATGACGAAACTTCTACTGAACTTGGTCCCTGGTGAGCCACCTGCCCTGGTGAAGGAGTTGGCCTACTTTGACAACTCGATACAGTTGGATATTTTGATGGCAAGTGTCGTTGATTTGTGTGTCCATGAACTGATCATTTTCAACTTGTTCCATGCAATCTGGATTTAACTCTGTCGGTGTGAGTTGTTCTGCAATGACAGTTGTGTCTAGTAATGGTGGAAATTATGGTGGAAGGTGGTCCACATTGAACATTGGGTGCAGGCCAAGGAATGGGGCAATGTTGAGCTCAATTGCATTGTCTCCTGTAGCCTTGGTAATGATTTAAGGACCATATAGGAGCTGTCTGAGTTTCCGATAGGCTCTAGTAAGGCATTCCTTTTAAAAATGCAACCAGAATTTTTCACCCACCTGAAATTTGGGTGGCACCCAATGTTAATCATGTCACTATTTGTACTTGGAAATTGATTTCTCCAGAATGTCGTGGACCTACTAAAAAATATGTTGGAAGTGCTCAATCAAGTTTTTTGCCTTACTTGTTTCGGACTGGACATGAGTTGAATCTACGTGAGTAGCTACAAATGGAATTGCCACATCAATGGGACATAGAGGCTAGAATCCCAAGCCCACCTGAAAAGGAATGTGTCCAGTCGAGCTGTGGAGAGCTTGGTTGTAGATGTGTTAAACATAGGGGAGGCTCTCATCCCATGTGTGTGGATGGTTTGAGTTGTACATGTGCAGAATGTGTATGATCATCCTCTTAACAACTTTTGTCTGGCCATCAGTTTGAGGATGGAATGTTATGGACTTAGTGAGTTTGGTGTCTAGCATCGACCAGATACTGGACCAAAATGTACTGAGGAACCTGTTGTCCTGATCTGAGATGATAGACTGTGTGATCCTAAAGTGTACCCACACTCGGTCAAATAAGAGTTTAGGAGTGACATCTGCTATGATATTCTTCTTATAGGCCACCATAATGGCCATCTTCGAGAACCTGTCAATGATCACAAAAACAAAGTCATTTCCATGCTTACTAGAAGGAAGGCCTGACATGTAATCCATGGAGATCGATTCCCAAGGTCGACGAGGGGTAGGCAGCGGGGTTTAGAGGCCTTTATTCTTGATGGTCGATTTGGCAATGGCATAGGCAAGTCATGATCTGTTGTACATCTCGACATCCTATCGAAGGTTCGGCCAATAGAAATACTTCTATAGCACTGCCACCATTTTCTCGACCTAGAAATTCCCAACAACCTGACTCTAGTGTGCTTCTGAAATCATCTTGGCACTCTCTCTTGAAGGAACACAAAGTTGACACAGGTGGAATAACAGGGCATCCTGGAGGTGAAAATCTCGAACATGCTGACCCTCCAAGAGTGTCTGGTATTTGTGGCCAAATTCTGGCTCTCTGTTGTAGAGAAGTGGCTAATCAGAAGTCTTGTGCCCACAAGAGTTGAACATGCTGGTTAACACGATGATCGGGGGTCAACTAAGGCAATCTGCAACATTATTGGTGCTTCCCTTCTTATACTTGATATTCAAATGGAGCTGTTGTAGGTATGTGGACCACTTCTGATGGCATTCATTCTACAATTTCCCTTGGGCCTGTATGAACTGCTGGGGTCAATGGTCTGTGTGGATGACCATTTCCTCCCATAAAATGTAATGCTTCCATTATCAGCGGGCCTGCAAAATGGAATACATATCTTTGTCATAAGTGGGATACTTCCAGACTGTGTCTGAAAGTATCTCGCTGTGATATGCCATTGGATGTTTGTGTTGAGTAAGGAGTGCCCCAATAGCATAGTCAGAGGTGTCTGTCTTGACCTCAAATGGTTGTTCCAAGTCTGGTAATGCGAGCATTGGTGCCACACAGAGGCGATATTTCAACTCTATGAATGCCTTCTGTTGAGATTCATACCAAAATAATTTTTCTTTCGCTCCTCCCTTGGTAACTTGACTCAAGGGCCAAGTGATATGAGAAAATCCTAACACGAACCTGCGGCGGTAGAAGTTGGCAAGACCTAGAGGCGCTCCTCTTCCTCTGGAGCTTCGAGTTCCACCTTTTGGATCTTCGTGGTGGCAATGGTGGCGTTGGGCTCTGTATCAATAATATACTTCCCTTTGTCATTCCCCTTGTCGAGTTCTGACATAGAGTCATAACATGCATCTAATTCTGAAACCTTTAGCTCGGCCACCAGTGACTGCTTGGCCTGACACTCACTTCTGTTGTGAGTGGAGCTCTTATGGAACTCACACCACTTTCCCATGTCCTTTTTTGGCTTCACATCACTGTTATTTGCTTGCACCATTGGCAGGTTGTCTTGCGTCACTTTGCCTTGACTTTGTCCTTTGTTCTGCGGTTTGGGGGCACCTTTCCCTTGGTTCGGATTCACATATCCAAAGTCTCGCTTCTTCTGTTTAAACTTTTGCTTGATCTTGATAGCATATTAGTATGTTGTGCCGAGCGAGCATATTTTCAAGAATTTTACTTCTTCCTGGATGTACTTGTGCAGGTAGCCGTGGTATTTGAGTACCAAATGCTACTCTGAATCCTTGATGCCCAACGTTTTGCGAAGTGTATGGAAGGCTGCTTTGAATCCTTGATGTGGGGTGGGGGGGCTTTGAGAAGAGCGAAAGTAATATTTCCCCTGCCGAAAAAATCATGAACAAAAAAATACCATTCTAGTAGATTTAGTTATTTATCTACAGTACCTGCATCTATCTGACCCTCAAATATGGGAATGTCAAATTTAACTTGTACCTTTAAGTGTGTGGCACTTCCAGAGTAGCTACTGGAAGTAGATGTGTTGGCCCTCGGTAGCCACTGAAGGATATGGGAAAAGCTTTCCATTATTGTGTTCCTTTGTTGCTCGAGGCCCTCTTCGAGCAAGATTTTGATAGGATATTCTGCCCCCTCAACTTTCTTCTAATTTTCCATGGGAGGCCGTCGGGATTTCTGAGGCTGATCCTGCAAAGGTTCGACTAGTTCAAGCCCTAACTCCTTATATCCCGACCTCATTCATGACATGCAAAGAAAGACAAAGAAAGAGCAGACCACTTTGATACCCATTATCCTGATTTAAACAGGAACACAACAAATTACATATATAACCATACATATAGAGATGCAACAGAAATAATACTTCATTTCATTACTGTAAAGTACTGAAATATGCTTACTAACAGAAATGGAAATAAACTAGCTAGGGCAATCGTAGCTTATCTCTGAGAAGAGATGTGGCAGCTACATGCCTCTGAACTTTGTTACAATGAGGCTCGAAGGCCTATTTATTGTTGGGAAACAATGGAAAACCCTAAACATCCAAAAACCTAACCCTAGAAGATGAAACTCCAAGTTGTGGGCCTCATTTTGTAAATTGGTACATCAACTTCTAGGGGTCGTAACTTTGGCATACGATCTCTGTTTGACGTGCATAATATCTCGTTAGAAACATCTATATGATAACTAAAACTTTGGAAAGATTAACATTACTCCATTGACCCATGTTGCTCCGAGTTTTCCCAAAAAACATCATTTAGGACCTCAAAACGGCTTCGAAAGTTCAAGACTAGAAAAATTGCTAAAAATAGTGAACTGTGCTACAAGTAAGAAAACTGAAGGCGGTAGGCAGTTCTACCTCTGGTATCCTGTACAACTTATTTCCCAAAGTAACATTAATAGCACAGGGCCTTGATTCATACACATCATGTCTCTTCCACAAGTATAGATGACCCAATAATACATCACAAAGATCAAGCGGAGAAACATCACACAATACCTCATCTGTGAAGGGCTTTATGTTGTATGGAAGGCGACACTGCTGGCTCACGCAAAGATCTCGTCCTTAGTGAAGCCACCCGATGTTGTACGGTTGTGGATACGTTGTGGTCGTTAAGCCCAACTGCTTCACAATCTCTGCTAAAATGAGGTTCTTTTGGCTCCCGCTGTCGATAATGAACTGTAGGAGGGAGCCCTTTACCGAAATCTGGGAGTGGAAGGTGCACTCCTCCTCCTCTGGAAGTTCGAGTTGCTCCTTCTGGATCTTCATGGTGGCAACGGCGGCATTGGGTTGTGCATCAATAATCTTCTTCCCTTTGTCATTCCCCTTGTCGGATCCTGATGCAGAGTCAGAACATGCATCTGATTCTGAAATCTTTAACTCGGCCACCAGTGACTTCTTGGCCCGACATTGACTTGTGTTGTGAGTGGAGCTATTATGGAACTCACTCCACTTTCTCGTGTCCTTTTTTTGCTTCACGCCACTGTTCTTTGCTTGCACCTTTGGTAGGTTGTCTTGGATCGCCCCGCCTTGGCTTTGTCCTTTGTTCTATGGTTTGGGGGCAACTTTCCCTTGATTCGGATTCACATATCCAAAGTCTCGCTTCTTTTGTTTAAACTTTTGTTCGATCTTGACGGCATATTGGTATGCTATGCTAAGCGAGGAGATTTTTAGAAATTCTATTTCTTCTTGGATGTACTTGTGCAGGCAGCTGTGGTATTTGAGTACCAAATGCTACTCTGAATCCTTGATAACCAACTTTGTGCGAAGGGCATGGAAAATATTGGTGAACTCTGGCACATCTTGGTCCCTTCCCTGCCACAATGTGATCCACTTTATGTATTAATCCTCATAGCTTCCAACAATGTATTACTACTCCTTGATGGCAGTCTGGAATGAATTCAATGTGGATGTGGCTGAAAACAGTGAGGCCATACTTTCATCCTTCCTCTCATAGTAGGTTTCCCACCAGTCCTCGATGTTGGGAGCGACTTTGAGAAGAGTAGAAGTAATCTTTTCACGACCAGAAAAACCATGAACAAAAAAATACCCTTCAAGCATATTTAACCATATATCTACGACGTCTACGTCTATCTGACCCAAAAAAATGGTAATGTCAAAGTTAACTTGTACCTTAAAGAGTGTGGTGCTTCTAGAGTAGCTGGTAGAAGTAGATTTGTCACCCCTGGGTAGCTGCTGAAGGATTTGGGTAAAGTTGTCCATCGCCGCATTCCTTTGTCATTCGAGAGCCTCTTCGAGCAAGATTTTGATAGGATCTCCTACCCCCTCGTCTTTCTTCTCATCTACCATGGGAGGCCGTTGGGATTTGTGATGCTGGTCTTGCAAAGGTTTGACCAGTTCAATCCCTAAATCCTTATACCTTGACCTCATTGGGGACATGCAAAGAAAGATAGAGAAAGAGCAGACTGCTCACCACTGATTGGGATTTAAAGAGGAACGCAACAAATTACATATATATCCATATATATAGAGATAAAATAGAAATAATACTTCTTTTCATTGGTGTAAAATACTAAAATATGCTTACAAATAGAAATGGAAATAAACTAGCTAGGGCGATTGTAGCTTATCTCTGAGAAGAGATGTGGTGGAAACATGCCTCTGAACTATGTTACAGTGAGGCTCAAAGGCCTATTTATTGTTGACAAACAATGGAAAACCCTAAACATCCCAAAGCCTAACCCTCGAAGATGAAATGCCAAATTGTGGGCCCCGTTTGGGTAAACTGGTACATCAACTTCACAGGGTTGTAACTTTGGCATACGATCTCCATTTGATGCACACAATATATCATTTGAAATATCTATAGAGGAACTACGACTTTCGTAGGAGGAACTTCAAGCATAGGATCCATGTTGCTCCCAGTTTTCTGAAAAAACATCATTTAGGGCCTCAATATGGCTCCCAAATTTGAGGACCCGAAAAACTACGAAAAATAGTAAATTGTGCTACAATTAAGGAAATTTAAAAGCTGAAAGAAAAAATGGTTGGGGTCCAAGTGGACTTGGAGGGTGGCCACCAATATCCACCTAGATCATTCCTCCCCCCTTAGGAAGCAATGGTCCCCATTTCATTGAGTTCCTCCATGAGATGAGGAAACTTCTTCTTAACTTTGTCCTTGTTGAGTCGCTTGCCCTGGTGAATGGGCTAGCCTACTTTGACAACTTGATATATTTGGATATTCTGCTGGTGAGTGTGCTTGATCTGTGCGTCCATGATCTAATCAGTTGCAGCTTGTTCCATGCAATCTGGATTTAACTCTATTGGTGTGAATTGTTCTCCAATGTCAGATGTGTCCAGTAATGGTGGAAAGTATGGCCGAAGGCAGTCCACATTGAACACTGGGTGCAGGCAAGGGAATAGAAGAATGATGAGCTCAAATGAAATGTCTCCCATAACCTTGGTAATGGTGTAAGGACCATATCGGAGTGGTCTAAGTTTCCGATAGGCTCTAGTAAGACATTCCTTTTGCAAATGCAACTAGACTTTGTCGCCCACTGGAAACTTGTATGCCACCCAAAGTTGATCATGTCGCTGCTTGTACTTGGCATTTGATTTCTCTAGATTTTCGTGGACCTATTGGCGAATATGTTGGATGTGCTCAATGAAGTTTTCTACCTTATCTGTCTTGGACTAGACATGAGCTGAATCTGTGTGAGTAGCTGCAAATGGCATGGCCACACCAATGGGACATATTGGCTGGAATCCCAAGCCCACCTGAAAAGCGTTGTGGCCAGTCGAGCTGTGGAGAGCTTGGTAGTAGTTGTGCTAAACATAGGGGAGGCTCTCATCCCATTTGCATGGATGCTTTGATTTGTACATGCGTGGAATGTGTACAACCATCTTGTTCACAACATTTGTTTGGCCATCAGTATGAGGATGGAAGGCTATGGACTTACTGAGTTTCGTGTCGAGCATCGACCAGAGACTTGACCAAAATGTACTGAGGAACCTGCTGTCTTAATCTGAGATAATAGATTGTTGGATCTCAAAGTTTACCCACACTCGGTCAAAGAAGAGTTTAATAGTGGCTTCTGGAGTGAAATTTTTCTTGCAGGCCGCCATAATGGCCATCTTTGAGAACCTGTCGATGACCACAAAAATATAGTCCTTTCCACGCTTAGTATAAGGAAGGCCCAATATGTAATCCATGGAAATTGATTCCCAAGTTCGACTAGGGTTAGGTAGCAGGGTATAAAGGCCTTTATTCTTGATGGTTGGTTTGGTGATGGCGCAGGAAGTGCATGATCTGATGTACTTCGCGACATCCTGTCAAAGATTCAGATAATAGAATTACTTCTATTGTACTGCCACCATTTTCTCGACCCGGAAATGCCCAGCAGCTCCACTGTAGTGTGCTTCCCAAATCATCTTGGCACGCTCGCTTAAAGGAACACAAAGGTGAACTAGGTGGCATATCAGGCCATCCTAGAGGTGAAAATCTATAACATGCTGACCCTCCAAGAGTGTCTGGTATATGTGGCCGAATTCTGGGTCGCTTTTGTAGAAAGGTGGCCAATCAAAATTCTCGTGCCCACAAGAGTTGAGCATGACGGTTAACACCATCATCGGTGGTTGACTGAGGCAATCTGTAACATTATTGGTGTTTCCCTTCTTATACTTGATATTCAAATGGAACTATTGTAGGTATGTGGACCATTTCTGATGGCGATCATTCTGCAATTTCCCTTAGGTCAATATGAACTGCAGGGGTCAGTGGTCTGTGTGGATGAGCATTTCCTTACCGAAAATGTAATTCTTCCATTTTTGATAGGCCTGCACAATGGAATACATCTCTCTTTAATAAGTGGGATACTTCTGGACTGTGTCTGAAATTGTCTCACTGTGATATGCCACTAGATGCCCGTGTTGAGTAAGGACTACCATAATAGCATAGTGAGAGGCATTGTCTCAACCTCAAATGGTTGTTGCAAGTCTAGTAGTGTGAGAATTAGTGCCGAGAAGAGGTGATATTTCAAATTTGTTAATGCCTTCTGTTGAGACTCTGACCAAAATACTTTTGCTTTCACTCCTCCCTTGGTGACTTGACTCAAGGGCCAAGTGATATGAGAAAATCCCAACACGAACCTGCCGTAGAAGTTGGTAAGACATAGAAAGTTGTGAAGCTCTGTCAGAGTGGTTGGAGATGGCCAATCCTGAATGACTTGGATCTTGTTTCGATCCACATGCACCCACCGTTCATCAATAATTTATCCCAGATACTGAAACTGGGTCATACCAAAAGCGCATTTCTCCAAATTACAACATAAATTGTCTTGTTGCAGTGTTGGGAGAACCTGTTGGATGTGGTGGATGTGAAGATCCAATGTAATCCAAGTATACCACTATAAATGAGTTGATGAATGGCTAGAGAATTTCATCCATTAGCCTCATGAAGATTGTAGGAGCATTGGTCAATCCGAAAGGCATAACCAACCATTCGAAAAGGCCCTCCTTGGCTTTGAAGGCAGTCTTCCACAAATCGGAGGGATTGATTGGTCCCTAGTGAGATCCTGACTTGAAATCGATCTTCCTGAAATATGTTTCCCCCTTCAGTTGGTCTAGGAGGTCATCAATCCATGGGATCAGGTACCTATTACGGAAAATGATCTTGTTGAGTGCCCGCTAGTCAATACAGAGTCTCCAAGTCCCATGCTTCTTCTATACCAATGTGTTTGGGCTCCCATAGTGTGATGAAGTCGGATGGATGTGACCTTTCTATAGCAACTCAAAAATATGCCTCTTGATTTCATCATTCTCTAGAACAGAGCACCGATAGATTGATCCATTAGGTAGCAGCGCACCTGGGGTCAGATCGATGGAGTCCTTAACCTGACAGTTCAGAGCAACCCCTATGTGGAGGTGAAGATGTCCTCATCCTGCTCCATGCCCTTCTCTATTTGTAGTTATCGTGTAGAGGGGCCCTGTCTGGAGGTCGTGCCCACCATCTTCTTCTTTCCTTAAGGGCGTATCATCAAGAAAACAAATTTCCCGGTTTTGGAAATGAACTTACTACATTGTTTTGTAGTAACCAAAGAGATGGCGGTAGGTGGTGCTACCTCCGGTATCCTGTACAACTTATTTCTTGAAGTAACAATATCAACACAAGGCCTTGATTCATCCACATAATGTCGCTTCCACAAGTATGGTTTTCCTAATAATACATCACAAACATCAAGGGGAGAAATGTCACACAATATCTCATCCGTGAAGGGCTTGATTTTGTATGGATGGTGAAACTACTGGCTCACATGAAGATCCCGTCCTTGGTGAAGCCACCTAATGGTCTATAGTTGTGGATGTGTTGTGGTCAGTAAGCCCACCTGCTTCATGACATCTACAGAAATGAGGTTCTTTTGTCTCACGCTATCGACAATAAATTATAGCGGGGAACCATTTACCCACATATGGAAGTGGAAGAGATTCTCCTCATCCTCTGGATCTTTGAGTCCCTCCTTCTGGATCTTCGTGGTGGCAACAGTGTCGTTGGGCTCCAATTCAATAATATGCTTCCCTTTGTCATTCCCCTTGTCAGGTTCTGCCTCAGAGTCAGAACTTGCATCTAATTTTGAAACCTTTAGCTCAACCACCAGTGACTGCTTGGCCCGACACTCACTTATGTTGTGACTGGAGCTCTTATGGAACTCACACCACTTTCCCGTGTCATTTTTCGGCTTTACAACGCTATTATTTGTTTGCAACTTTGGTAGGTTGTCTTTGGTCTCCTCGCCTTGGATTTCTCCTTTTTTCTGTGGTTTGGGGGAACCTTTCCCTTGCTTTGGATTCACAGTTCCAAATTCTAGCACGTCTTTGTCCGTTCCCTACCACAACATGGTCCACTTTATGTTTTGATCCTCATAGCTTCTGATAGGGTAGTACCACTCCTTGATAGAAGTTTGGAATGAATTCCAAGTGGGCGTGGATGAAATTAGTGAGGCCATACTTTCATCCTTCTACTCGTAGTAGGTTCCCCACCAGTCCTTGATGTGGGGGGAAGTTTTGAGAAGAGTGAAAGTAATCTTTTCTTGCCAAAAAAATCATGAACAGAAAAATACCCTTCTAGTAGATTTAACCATTTATCTATGGCGTCTGCATCTATCTAACCCACAAATATGGGAATGTCAAAGTTAACTTGTACCTTAAAGGGTGTGGTGCTTCTAGAGTAGCTGTTGGAAGTAGATGTGTCGCCCCTAGGTAGCCACTGAAGGATATGGGAAAAGTTGTCCATCATCGCATTCCTTTGGCGCTCGAGGGCCTCTTCGAGCAATATTTTGATAGGATCTCCTACCCCCTCATATTTCTTATCATCCGCCATGGGAGGTCGTCTGGATTTGTGAGGCTGGTGTTGCAAAGGTTCGACCATTTCAAGTTCTAATTCCTTATATCCCAACCTCATTGGGGACATGCAAAAAAACACAGAGAAAGAGCAAATCGCTCTGATATCATTGATCCGTATTTAATCAGGAACACAAAAAATTGTCGATATAACCATACATATATAGATGCAACAAAAATAATACCTCACTTCATTACTATAAAATACTAAAATATACTTACAAACAGAAATGGAAATAAACTAGCTAGGGTGATGGTAGCTTATCTCTAAGAAGAGATGTGGTGGCTACATGCCTTTGAACTATGCTATAATGTGGCTTGAAGGCCTATTTATTGTTGAGAAACACTGTAAAACCCTAAACATCCAAAAACCTAACCCTAGAAGATGAAACATCAAATTGTGGGCCCTGTTTGGGTAAATTAGTATGTTAACTTCCCAGGGTCGTAACTTTGACATACGATCTTTGTTTGATGCACACAACATCTCGTTAGAAAGATCTATCCGAGAACTAAAAATTTTGTGAGATAAACATTGGACCAAGAGAGCATGTTGCTCCCAATTCTCCAAAAAAACGTCATTTACGGCCTCAAAATGACTCCGAAAGTTCATGACCCGAAAAACTGCTAAAAATAGTAAACTATGCTACAATTAAGGAAACTGAAAAGCTGAAAGAAACAATGGTGGGTGTCCAAGTGGACTTGGTGGGTAGCCATCAATATCCACTTACATCATTCCTCCCCCCTTAGGAAGTAATGGTCCCCATTGCATTGAGTTCCTACATGAGATGAGGAAACTTCTGTTGAACTTTGTCCCTGCTGAGCCACTTGCCCTGGTTAAGGAGTTGGCTTTCTTTGACAACTCAATATAGTTGGATATTCTGTTGGTGAGTGTGCTTGATCTATGTGTCCATGATCTGATCATTTTCAGCTTGTTCCATGAAATCTGGATTTAACTCTATGGGTGTGAGCTATTCTGCATTGACGAATGTGTCTAGTAATGGTGGAATTTATGGCCGAAGGCGGTCCACATTCAACACTGGGTGCAAGCCAAGGAATGGGAGAATGTTGAGCTCAAATGCATTTTCTCCCACAACCTTGGTAATGGTTTGAGGACCATATTAGAGTGGTCTAAGTTTTGGATAGGCTCCGGTAAGGCATTCCTTTTGCAAATGCAAACAGACTTTGTCGCCCACCTGAAACTTGTGTGGCACCCAATGTTGATCATGTCGCTTCTTGTACTTGGCATTTGATTTCTCCAAAATGTCCTGGAACTGCTGGCAAATATGTTGGATGTTATCAATGAAGTTGTTTGCTTTATCTATTTCACACTCGACATGAGCCGAATCTCCATGAGTAGCTGCAAATGGCATGGCCACATCTATGGGACATAATGGCTAGAATACCAAGCCCACCTGAAAAGGGTTGTG
The DNA here is from genome assembly GCA_000404065.3 of Pinus taeda. Classification (NCBI taxonomy): domain Eukaryota; kingdom Viridiplantae; phylum Streptophyta; class Pinopsida; order Pinales; family Pinaceae; genus Pinus; species Pinus taeda. Next base: position 345,490 of record APFE030040278.1, on the reverse strand, counting down.
GCCAATGGAGCTATGGAAAGATCGGTTGTAACTGTGCTAAACATAGGGGAGGCTCTCATCCCATGTGCATGGATGCTTTGAGTTGTACATGTGTAGAATGTGTACGATCATCCTGTTGAGAACCTCTGTCTGGCCATTCGTTTGACGATGGAAGGTTGTGGACTTAGTGAGTTTGGTGTCCAACATCGACCAGAGACTGAACCAAAATGTATTGAGGAACTTGCCGTCTCGATCTGAGATTATAGACCATGGGATCCCAAATTGTACACACATTCGGTCAAATAAGAGTTTAGCAGTGGCTTCTGCTGTGATATTCTTCTTGTAATCTATCATAATGGCCATCTTTAAGAACCTGTCGACGAGCACAAAAACATAGTCATTTCCATGCTTAGTAGAACGAAGGCCTGACATGTAATCCATAGAGATGGATTCCCAAGGTCGACTAGGGGTAGGGAACAGGGTATAGAGGACTTGCTTCTTGATGGTTAGTTTCGCAATGGAACAGGAAGTGCATGATCTAATTTACTTCCTAACATCCTGTCGAAGATTTGGCCAATAGAAATGCTTCTGTAGTACTGCCACCATTTTCTCGACCCCAAAATGCCAAGCAACCTGACTGTAGTGTGCTTCCCAAATCATCTTGGCACGCTCGCTTGAAGGAACACAAAGGTGACCCAAGTGGCATAACAGGGCATCCTCGAGGTGAAAATCTAGAACATGCTGACCCGCTTAGAGTGTCTAGTATGTGTGGTCGAATTCCGAGTAGCTTTTGTAGAGAGGTGGCCAATCAAAAGTCTCATGCCCACAAGAGTTGAGCACGGTGGTTAACACGATGATCGATGATTGACTAAGGCAATATTCAATATTATTGGTGTTTCCCTACTTATACTTGATATTCAAATGGAACTGTTGGAGGTATGTGGACCATTTATGATGGCGATCATTCTGCAATTTCCCTTGGGTCTGTATGAACTGCAGGGGTCGGTGGTATGTGTGGATCACCGTTTCCTTCCACAAAATGTAATGCTTCCATCGTCGACAGGTCTGTAGAATGGAATACATCTTTTTTTCATAAGTGGGTCTGAACTGTGTTTGAAAGTGTCTCACTATTATATGCCACTAGATGCCTTTGTTGAGTAAGTGTTGCCCCAATAGCATAGTCAGAGGCATCTGTCTCGACCTCAAATGGTTTTTGCAAGTCTAGTAATGCGAGCACTGGTGCCAATCTTGGCTAGATCCACATGCACCCCTCATTCATCAATAATGTATCCCAGATACTGAACCTGTGTCTTACCAAAAGTGCATTTCTCCAAATTGGCAAATAACTTGTGTTGTCGCAGTGTTTGGAGAACCTATCGAATGTGGTGGAGGTGCTCTTCCCAACTCTAGATAAATATCAGGATGTCGTCCAAGTATACCACTACAAATGAGTTGATGAATGTCTGCAATGTCATCCATTAGCCTCATAAGGGTTGCAGTAGAATTCGTCAATCCGAAAGGCATAACCAACCATTCGAAAAGGCCCTCCTTGGCTTTAAAGGAAAACTTCCACATATCGGAGGGTTCGGTTGGTACCTCGTGATATCCTGACTTCAAATCGATCTTGCTAAAATATTTTGCCCCCTTCAGTTGGTCCAGGAGGTCATCAATCCATGGCATCAGGTACCTATTATAGACAGTGATCTTGCTCAGTGCCTGAGAGTCAATACAGAGTCTCTAAGTCCCATCCTTCTTCTGTACCAACATGATCAGGCTCTCACAGGGCGATGAACTTGGACGAATGTGACCTTTCTGCAACAACTCCTGAATCTGCCTCTTGATTTCATCATTCTTCAGAACAGAGATCTGGTAGATTGGCCCATTCGGCAGCGACGCATCTGGGGTCAGATCAATGGAGTGCTTAACCTGACAGTGCAAAGGAACCCCTACGAGGGAGGTGAAGATGTCCTTGTACAATTCCACTACCTTGTCCATATGTAGTTGTCATGTGGGGGGGCCCTATCTGGAGGTCATGGCAACCATCTCCTTCTTTCAATGAGGGCGTATCATCAGGAAAAAAGATTTCCCAATTTTGGAGTTGAGCTTACTACATTGTTTTGTAGTAACAAAAGAGATGGAAGTAGGCGGTGCTACCTACGATATCCTATACAGATTATTTCCCAAAGTAATAATAATAGCATGGGGCCCTGATTCATACACAGCATGTCGCTTCCACAAGTATGGTTGGCATAATAATACATCACAAACATCAAGGGGAGTAATGTCACACAATACCTCATTAGTGAAGGGCTTGATGTTATATGGAATATGACATTGCTAGCTCATGCGAATATCTCATCCTTGTTGAAGCCACTCGATGGTGTACGGTTGTGGATGTGCTATGGTCAGTAAGCCCAACTGCTTCATGAGCTCTACCAAAATAAGGTTCTTTTGGCTCCCACTGTCAACAATGAACTATAGTGGGGAGCCCTTTACCCACATCTCGGAGTGGAAGAGACACTCATCCTCCTCTGGATCTTCATGGTGGCAACAGTGGCATTGGGCTCTGCATCAATAATCTGCTTCCCTTTGTCATTCCCCTTGTTAGGTTTTGACATAGAGTAGAAACATGCATCTGATTCAAAAACCTTTAGCTTAAGCACCAGTGACAACTTGGCCCGACACTCAATGGTGTTGTGAATGGAGCTCTTATGGAACCCATGCCATTTTCCTGTGTACTTTTTCATCTTCATGGCATTGTTCTTTGCTTCCAACTTTGGCGGGTTGTCTTGGGTTGCCCCACCTTGGCTTTATCCTTTGTTCTGTGGTTTGGGGGTGCCTTTCCCTTGCTTCAGATTCACAAATCCAAAGTCTCACTTCTTTGGTTTAAACTTTTGCTCGATCTTGATGGCATATCAGTATGTTGTGCCAAGTGAGGAGATGTTCAGGAATTCTATTTCTTCCTAGATGTACTTGTGCAGGGAGTTGCAGTATTTGAGTACAAAATTCTGCTCCGAATCCTTGATACCCAACTTTGTGCGAAGGGTATGGAAAATATTGGTGAACTCTGGCACATCTTGTTCCCTTCCCTGCTGCAACATGGTCCACTTTATGTAGTGATCCTCATAACTTTTGATAGGGTAGTACTGCTCCTCGATAGTAGTTCAAAATGAATTCCAAGTGGGTGTAGCTGAAAACAGTGAGGCCATACCTTCATCCTTATGCTCGAAGTAGGTTTCCTACTAGTACTTGACGTGGGGGATGGCTTTTAGAAGAGAAAAAGTAATATTTTCCCGACCGAAAAAATCATGAAGAGAAAAATACCCTTCTATCAGATTTAACCATTTATCTACAATGTTTGCATCTATCTGACACTCAAATATGAGAATATCAAAGTTAACTTGTACCTTAAAGGGTGTGGCGCTTCCAGAGTAGCTTCTGGAAGTAGACATGTGACCCTTGGGTAGCCGCTAAAGGATCTGGGAAAAGTTGTCCATCATTGCATTCCTTTGTCACTTGAGGGCCTCTTCGACCAAGATTTTGATAGGATATCCTACTCCCTCATCTTTCTTCTCATCTACCATGGGATGCTATTGGGATTTGTGAGGCTGGTCTTCCAAAGGTTCGACCAGTGCAAGCCCTAACTCCTTATATCCCGACCTCATTGGGGACATGCAAAGAAAGACAGAGAAAGAGCATACCGCTATGATACCATTGATCTAGATTTAAACAGGAATGCAACAACTTACATATATAACCATACATATAGAGGTGCAATAGAAATAATACTTCATTTCATTACTGCAAAATACTGAAATATGCTTACAAATAGAAATGGAAATAAACTAGCCAGGGCGATGGTAGCTTATCCCTGAGAAGAGATGTGGTGGCTACATGCCTCTGAACTGTGTTACAATGAGGCTAGAAGGCCTATTTATTGTTGAGAAACAATGGAAAATCCTAAAAATCCAAAAACCTAACCCTATAAGATGAAACGCCAAATTGTGGGCCCCGTTTGGCTAAATTGGTACATCAACTTCTCAGGGTCGTAACTTTTGCATACGATCCCCATTTGACGCACACAATATCTCGTTAGAAAGATCTATCCAAGAACTACAAAATTGGGAAGAGAAACACTAGTCCAAGGGCACATTTTGCTCCCAGGCTTCCCAAAAAAGTCGTTTAGGGCCTCAAAACACTCCGGAAGTTCATGACCCAAAAAACTGCTAAAAATAGTAGATTGTGCTACAATTAAGGAAACTGAAAAGCTGAAAGAAACAATGGTGGGGGTCCAACTAGACTTGGTGGGTGGCCACCAATTTCCACTTGGAACATTCCTCCCCCCTTAGGAAGTAATGGTCCCCACTACATTAAGTTCCTCCATGAGATGAGGAAACTTCTTCTGAGCTTGGTCCCTAGTGAGCCACTTGCCCTGGTGAAGGAGTTGGTCTACTTTGACAACTCGATATAGTAGGATATTCTGCTGGCGAGTGCGCTTGATCTGTGTGTCCATGATCCGATCAGTTGCAGCTTGCTCCATGCAATCTGGATTTAACTTTGTGAGCGTGAGATGTTCTGCAATGTCATATGTATCTAGTAATGGTGGAAAGTATGGCCGAAAGCGGTCCACATTAAACACTGGGTATAGGCCGAGGAATGGGGGAATGCTGAGCTCAAATGCATTGTCTCCCATAGTCTTTTTAATGGTTTAAGGACCATATCTGAGTGGTCTTAGTTTCTGATAGGCTCCGGTACGGTGTTCCTTTCGCAAATGTAAGAAATCTTTGTTGCCCACCTGAACTTATGTGGCACTCGATGTTGATCATTTCATTGCTTGTACTTGGCTACTTGATTTCTCCATAATGACATGGACCTGCTAGCGAATATGTTGGATGTGTTCAATTAAGATGCTTGCCTTATCTGTTTCAGACTGGACATGAGTCGAATCTCCTTGAGTAGCTGCAAATGGCATGGCCACATCAATGGGGCATAGTGGATGGAATCCCAAGCCCACCTGAAAAGGGTTGGGGCCAGTCGAGCTATGGATGCATTGAGTTGTACATGCACAGGATTTGTAAGATCATCCTGTTGACAACCTCTGTTTGGCCATCAATTTGAGGATCAAAGGCTATGGACTTACTAAGTTTGGTGTCCAGCATTGACCAGAGACTGGACCAAAATGTACTGAGGAACCTGTTGTCTCAATCTAATATGATAGACTGTGTGATCCCAAAGTGTACCCACACTCGATCAATGAAGAGTTTAACAGTGGCTTCTGTTGTGATATTCTTCTTGCAGGCTGCCATAATGGCCATCTTCGAGAACGTGTCAACGATCACAAAAACACAGTTGTTACCATGCTTAGTAGAAGGAAGACCCGACATGTAATCTATGGAGATGGATTCCCAAGTTGGACTAGGGGTAGGCAGCTGGGTATAGAGGCCTTCCTTCTTGATGGCCAGTCTGGCAATGGTTCAGGCAGTGCATGATTTTATGTACTTCCTGACATCCTATCGAATATTCGGCCAATAGAAATACTTCTGTAGTACTGCCACTATTTTCTCGACCCCAAAATTCCCAACACACTAAATGTAGTGTGCTTCCCAAATCATGTTGGCACGCTCGCTTGAAGGAACACAAAGGTGACCCAAGTGGCATAACAGGGCATCTTCGAGGTGAAAATATGGAACATGTTGACCCTCCAAGTGTGGCTGCTATGTGTGGCTGAATTTTCCGTCTCTTTTGTAGAGAAGTGGGCAATCACAAGTCTTGTTCCCACAAGAGTTGAGCATGGTGGTTTACACCATGATCAGTAGTTGACTGAGGCAACCTGAACATTATTGGTGCTTCCCTTCTTATACTTGATATTCAAGTGGAACTGTTCCAGGTATGTGGACCACCTCTGATGGTGATCATTCTGCAATTTCCCTTGGGTTTGTATGAACTACAGGGGTCGGTGGTCTGTGTGGATAATCGTTTCCTTCCCCAAAATGTAATGCTTCCATTTTCAGCAGGCCTGCATGATGGAATGCATCTCAATTTCATAAGTGGGATACTTCCAGACTGTGTTTGATAGTGTCTCACTATGATATGCCACTAGATGCCTATGTTGAGTAATAACCGCCCCAATAGCATAGTTGGAGGCATCTGTCTTGAACTCAAATGGTTGTTGCAAGTCTGGTAATGCGAGCACTGGTGCCGAGCAGTGGAAATATTTCAACTCTATCAATTCCTTCTGCTGAGATTCAGAACAAAAGAATTTTTCTTTCACTCCTCCCTTGGTGACTTGAATCAGTAGCTAAGTGATATGAGAAAATCCCAACAGAAACCTGTTATAGAAGTTAGCAAGACCTAGAATGTTGCAGAGCTCTGTCAGAGTGGTTGGAAATGGCTAATCCCGAATGACATGGATCTTGGCTAGATCCACATGCATGCCCCATTCATTAATAATCTATCCTAGATAATGAACCTGGGTCATACCAAAAGAGCGTTTCTCTAAATTGGCACATAACATGGGTTGCCGCAGTGTTTGGAGAACCCGTCGGATGTGGTGGAGGTGCTCTTCCCAACTCTGGTTCAATATCAAGATTTCATCCAAGTATACCACTACAAATGAGTTGATGAATGGCCACAAGATGTCATCCATTAGCCTCATGAAGGTTACAGGAGCATTCATCTATCCAAATAGCATAACCAACCATTCGAAAAGGCCCTCCTTGGCTTTGAAGGTAGTGTTCCACACATCAGAGGGTTCGATTGGTACCTAGTGATATCCTGACTTCAAATCGATCTTGCTAAAATATTTTGCCCCCTTCAGTTGGCCGAGGATGTCATCAATTTGTGGGATCGGGCACCTATTATGGATAGTGATCTTGTTCAGTGCCCGATAGTCGATACAGAGTCTCCAAGTCCCATTATTCTTCTATACCAACACGATTGGCCTCCCACAGGGCGATGAACTCAGACAAATGTGACCATTTTGCAGTAGCTCCTGAATCTGCCTCTTGATTTCATTGTTCTCCAGAACGGAGTACCAATAGATTGGTCCATTAGGTAGTGACGCACCTGGGGTCAGATTGATGGAGTGCTTAACCTGACAGTGTAGAGGAACCCCTACGAGGGAGGTGAAGATGTCCTCGTACTCCTCCATGACCTTGTCCATATGTAGTTGTCGTACGAACGGGCCTTATCTAGAGGTCATGGCCACTGTCTTCTTCTTTTCTTAAGGGCGTATCATTAGGAAAACAAATTTCTCTGTTTTGGAAATGAGCTTATTGTATTCTTTTGCAGTAAGCAAAGAGATGGCAGTAGGTAGTGCTACATCCGTTCTCCTATACAACTTATTTCCCAAAGTAACAATAACAGCACAGGGCCTTGATTCATACACAGCATGTCACTTCCACAAGTATGGTTGTCCTAATAATACATCATAAACATCAAGGGGAGAAACGTCACACAGTACCTCATCCATTAAGGGCTTGATGTTGTATGGAAGATGACACTGCTGGCTCACGTGAAGTTCCCATCCTTAGTGAAGCCACTCGATGGTGTACTGTTGTGGATGTGATGTGGTTAGTAAGCTCAATCGCTTCACGACCTCTACCAAAATGAGGTTCTCTTGACTCCCACTATCGACAATGAACTGTAGCATGGAGCTCTTTACCCATATCTGGGAGTGGAAGAGAAGCTTCTCCTCCTCTCGATCTTCAAGTTCCTCCTTCTGGATCTTCATGGTGGCAACGGTGTCATTGGGCTCCACATCGATAATTTGCTTCCCTTTGTCATTCCCCTTGTATGGTTCTGACATAGAGTTGGAACATGCATTTGATTCTGAAACCTTTAGCTCAGCCACCAGTAACAGCTTCGCCCAACACGCACTTGTGTTGTGAGTGGAGCTCTTATGGAACTCACACCACTTTCCCATGTGCTTTTTTAGCTTCATGGCACTGCTCTTTGGTTGTAGCTTTGGCAGGTTGTCTTGGGCCACCCCACCTTGTCCTTGTCCTTTGTTCTGCGGTTTTGGGGCACCTTTCCCTTACTTCAGATTCACCGATCCATAGTCTTGCTTCTTCTATTTAAACTTTTTCTCATTCCTGACGGAATATTGGTATGTCGTGCCGAGTGAGGAGATGTTCAAGAATTCTCTTTCTTCCTGGATGTACTTGTGAAGGCAGCCATAGTCTATGAGAACCAAATGCTACTCCGAATCCTTGATACCCAACTTTGTGTGAAGGGTATGGAAAATATTGGTGAACTCCAGTATGTCTTGGTCCCTTCCCTACCTCAGCGTGGTCCACTTTATGTATTGATCCTCATAGCTTCCGAGAGGGTAGTTTTGCTCCTTGATGGTAGTCTAGAATTAATTCCAAGTGGGTGCAACTAAAAACAGTGAGGCCGTACTTTCATCCTTTTGCTCGCAGTAGGTTTCCCACCAATCCTTGACGTGGAGGGTGGCTTTGAGAAGAGCGAAAGTAATCTTTTCTCGGTAGGAAAAATCATGAACAGAAAAATACCCTTCTAGCAGATTTAACCATTTATCTAAGGCGTCTGCATCTATCTGACCCTCAAATATGGGAATGTCAAAGTTAACTTGTACCTTAAAGGGTGTGGCACTTCCAGAGTAGCTGCTAGAATTAGATGTGTCCCCTCTGGGTAGATGCTGAAGGATCTGGGCAAAGTTTTCCATCATCGCATTCCTTTGTTGCTCGAGGGCCTCTTCGACCAAGATTTTGATAGGATCTCCTACCCCCTCATGTTTATTCTCATCTGCAATGCGAGGCTGTCAGGATTTTCGAGGTTGTTCCTATAAAGGTTCAACCAGTTCAAGCCCTAACTCCTTCTATCCCGACATTGTTGGGGACATGCAAGGACTTTGTCGCCCCCGATGTTAATCATGTCGCTGCTTGTACTTGGCATTTGATTTCTCCAGAATGTCATGGACATTCTCGCGAATATGATGGATGTGATCAATGAAGTTGTTTTCCTTATCTGTTTCGGACTGAACATGAGCTGAACATGCGTGAGTAGCTGGAAATGGCATGGCCACATCAATGGAACATAGTGGTTGGAATCCCAAGCCCACTTGAAAAGGGTTGTGGCCAGTCGAGCTATGGAGAGCTTGATTGTACCCATGCTGAACATACAGTAGGCTCTCATCCCATGTGCATGGATGTTTTGAGTTGTACATGCATAAAATGTGTACGATCATCCTGTTGACAACCTCTACCTAGCCATTAGTTTGACGATGGAAGGTTGTGGACTTAGTGAGTTTGGTGTCCAACATCAACCAGAGACTAGACGAAAATGTACTGAGGAAGCTACTATCCCGATGTGAGAGGATAGACTGCGGGATCCCAAATTGTACCCACACTCAATCAAAGAAGAGTTTAGCAGTGGCTTCTGCTGTGATATTCTTCTTACAGGCCACCATAATTTCCATCTTTGAGAACCTCTCGATGACCACAAAAACACAGTCATTTCCATGCTTAGTAGAAGGAAGGCCTAACATGTAATCCATGGAGATGGATTTCCAAGGACGAGTAGGGGTAGGAAGTGGGGTATAGAGGCCTTGCTTCTTGATGGTTTATTTGTGAATGGCGCAGGAACGCATGATCTGATGTACTTCCCGACATCCTGTCAAAGATTTGGCCAACAGAAATACTCCTATAGTACTGCCACTGTTTTCTTGATCCCGAAATGCCCAACAGCCCGACTATAGTGTGCTTCCCAAACCATCCTAGCACGCTGGCTTGAATGAACAAAAAGGTGACCCAGATGACATAACAGGACATCTTGGAGGTGAGCATTTGGAACACGCTGACCCTCCAAGAGTGTCGGGTATGTGTGGCTAAATTCTATGGCACTTTTGTAGAGAAGTGGTCAATCAGAAGTCTCGTGCCCACAAGAGTTGAGCACGATGGTCAACACCATGATCAGTGGTCGACTGAGGCAATTTGCAACATTATTGGTGCTTCCATTCTTATATTTGATATTCAAATGGAATTGTTGCAGGTATGTGGACCACTTTTGATGGCGATCATTCTGCAATTTCCATTGAGTTTGTATGAACTATAGGGGTCGGTGGTCTGTGTGGATGACCGTTTCGTTCCCCAAAATGTAATGTTTCCATTGTCGGAAAGCCTGCACAATGGAATACATCTCATTGTCATAAGTGGGATACTTTCAGACTATGTTTGAAAGTGTCTCACTGTGATATGCCATTGGATGCACATGTTGAGAAAGCCCTTAGGCAACCAACAAGCCCCAAATCTTAGAGGGTTAATACGCACACAATCCATGGAAGAGAATGAGGCAAGGACTTTTACAACTAGCGCCTAGGCTAGCCACGAACACAATGCAAATTAAATTCCTCGGCAAATCAACATTAATGTCAGAGATATAAATCATATGTCTGAAAATCTTCGTTTAATGATCATCGTACCTAGACGGTAAACTATCATATTCAAAGGATTTCGATATTTTTTTTATATGATTTCAACAATAGTTTTTCAATTTTGTGAAAAAATCATTGAGAACTGTTTTAATAATTGAAACACACTTTAGTTTTAATCACATAATATATGGGGATTAATATATATGTATAAATATATTTATGTTTATTGTTTTATTTTAAAATATATACTTCTTTATTATGGAGGTGTTACATATGGTATCAGAGCAGACACGGGTTTCCAAAACTGAGACCTCTCAGGTAGGAAATAACAGTTTTGATAATGTGCACGTAGGAAGAAGCAAGGCTCGGTATGAAGCGAACCCAAAATCTACCACATGGTTCCATAATGGGGACAGAGCCAACAACATTTCAGGAAGGCAATCCGGAAGTTTGGGTGCAACTTGGCAATGATATGCAAAATCCCAATGCAGATCTCTAAATCACTATCCAAGAACTGAAAGGAGAGATGGCCAGAATCTGAGCAGACAATGAAAGGCTAATGCAGGAACAAGAGAAAATCCGAAAGAGCTTGTCAGATAGACATAATCACCGTTCACTAGCCCCTAGTCCGGAGCACGACCACACAACTAGGGAACAAGAATTCTGAATTGAAAACATGGAAACAGAAAGAGGAGAAGAAAACTAGGAGGAAGAATCATGAAATGTGTCAAATCACAAGACAAAGAAGAAACAAAAAATCTACATCCATTCTTGACCTTTAAAAGTATTCATAAGACCTTAGAATAGGATTTCCATCTGCATTAGACACTTTAGGAGATCAACAAAAACAAAACCCCAAAACAAAATAAAATCTATAAAACAACAAAGTAAGAAAAAGGTTAATTAAGCACATATGGTGCACCACACTTCATCAGTTTACGATACCCGGATTGATAATTTATGTAGAGCAATTTAAGATGTTAAATTGACGAAACATTTTGGCGCCATTGTCGGGGAAGTATAATTAGGAGACCTTATTTCTTACATCTAAAAAAATTAATAATTCTTGAGTATGGTCTCCTCTTGCACTTTGTGTGATCTGGAGGATCAGAAAAAGGATTGTTTTGTAAAAAAAAAATTAATAATTCTTGAGTATGCTCTCCTCCTGCACCTTGTGTGATCTGGAGGATCAGAAAAAGAATTTTTATGTTAAAAAAAAAAGGAGACAAAATAAACTTCATCATTTCAATTGATTCAAAAAAAAAAAATGAAACCCAACTACTTTGATAGGTTCAAATTGTCCAAAATTTACTGGTTATGGTTTGTAGTGGTCTTCAAAACACTATATCGTATTTTAATAAGGTTTTGCAACTTAGCTGCGGAATGTGGCATGATTCCACAGCTAGTCGGGAATTTCGCAGCTAATTTCAAGGTTTAGCAGGTTACAGGCTTCCAATGGAGAAACCGATCACATGGGCATCTCCAGAATTGTCCCAACATGGATCCTATCCTAGTCGCCCCGCTTAGATCAATAAAAAAGTCAGCCTAAGACCTGACTGAAAGTCCTATTTTTAACAGGTTTTCTTTGAAGACTTTGCTGCCTGAAATTGAAAATCATTAATCCTTTTTATAAAAATTTACAATTTCAGAGAAAAAAAAAAGAAGAAAAACAATCAAAGGCTATCCTCAATCCTAGCTTTCACTATGGCCTCAACTAAAATAAATAAATAAATAAATTCTCTACAAAAGCCTTCTCTAGTTGTCTGCCTGACTCTTGTAATTAGCGGTAGCAGGTCAACGATAGTAAAAATCTTCAACACTCATCCATATTCCATCCATTGTTGAAGTATCATCATCATTATTACAGCTGCTATCTCTCATCTCAAGCATTTCTTCTATCCCTTCGTCTTGCTGGAACATCCCAACTAAGACCATAACTATATGGAGATGTTTGCCAACATTTATCAGAAAATCAATGGCCTTCCTTGTATGCCAATTAGTTTGTAGGTATTTATGGTGCAGGACTTTTGCAACAAAATTGTGAACAAAAGAAGGCTCTAGAAGCCAAGTCGCTTTTCATTATTCATCTTACAGCTACCACGTTTGAGGCAGATCTTCAATGGAGTATTCTTGAAAATAAACAAAGCAACTGTGAATATGTTGCAAAGGAGTGAAACATATGTGACTTATGGCTATTTTGAAGAATATTATAGCGTTGATTTACATGAATAGAAGGATAAACACGCAGAGGATTTCTATAACAGACAACATTGTTATTGAATAGGTTTTGGGTCAGTATGTAATCACCTGTATTAAAAACTAAGTAAAGGTTTTCATGAATAATTGAAGGTTTCAGCCACTGCAGATTGATTAAGCTTATGTGCATTCCAAAATACATTGCCCCAATTCTTCAGCCCTGTCATCGTACTTATGTAATACACCTGAAAGACAAAAAAAAAATGTGTAATAGTTGAAGAAACGTCAAACTTCACACACACGATTTGGCCAAACAGAAACGAATCTAAAAAAAAAAACAAAAAAAAAAATGGGTCTTTTTCTCCAGAAAGTTCAATTAGATAACCCAGAAACCGTTTTAGGAGATTCGTCGTGGTTTGGGAAAAATTCTCAGTTCTTTCGATCCCATTTTTGCCTGCCGCGAGAGAAAAAAATGGAATTTCAATTGATGAACTGATAGTTTGATGTTTCATTTAATTCAGCTATCTGGGGTAGGCAATTCCAATTTGGGTATCAACTGTGCAGTGGCATTCAACTCCTGGTTACACGTCTCCCATCCTTAATGAAACCATACTTCATCACACACCTGTTAACAATAGTTCTAATTGAAGAAGACTCAGTTTAGTGTTAACTCCATTACATGATCTGGTTGGGTATGGCTCTTCACAGCCAATTGATAGACATGGCATGGAGTAGCATTCAATCTTGACTTTAATGTATAACGACTTCTCTCCTGACTCGTACATCAGTTATGGCTGATTATATGTATTCAAAGAAATAAAATAAAATAAAATAAAAAATCACATAACTCTTTTCTTCATTTCCACGCTCCAGAGTTTTAGATTTGGTGTGATCTTATGGGAGTTGGCTACTTTACGTATGCCACGGAGTGGAATGAATCCCATGCAGGTAGTTGGTGCTGTTATTTTTTAGAATCGTGATCTAATATTCCTGGGAGTTGTTTTAAAAATGAGTTATGGGCAGTATATGCATACATGGATTCAAAATAGCATATCGTTGCAGCATGAAGCTGCACAAATAAGTCTAGTCTTTGCTCAGGTCAGACACCGATGTTATTATCAAGCATGACCTTGGTATCCTTGATTATTTATCAGAATTTATCTACTGTTTGTATGGGAAGCCCAGGGCTTATTGTGTAGTAACACTTTCATTTTCAGTTAAGAGAAGGGATCAATATCATTTTGGTTGGTTTTTTTTCAAATAAAAATCTCATTTTTAAAGATGAATCACTTACTTTTAAGGTTGCAAAAACTCCATAAGAAAGTGCGGAAGAGATAAAAAACTATGCATGACACAAGTATCCAAAATAGGCGTAAAACTGATGGTTGAATATTTCAGCCACTTTCCACAGTTGATTCAACTTTCCGCAACTGATTCAACTTTCTGCAGCTGGTTCAACTTTCCGCAGTTGTTTTTGTTAAACTCTAGTTTGCAGGTGTCATCCAGCAAAACAAGCCACATGGGTAGCTGGGGGAATGTCAGTACATGGATGGTGTCCTATTTGTTTGATCCAATTCGATGAAAAAGACCTTGATCAAAGGGAAGTGAAATTGTGTGTTATCACTGAGTCGCCATACTAAGTCGCTACATGTCAAGAAAAAATAATAATTTTAAATCAATGAAATGAATAAGTTATTTTCTCACTTTTATGAAGGCATTGATTAATTTTAGAATGATGATGAGAGATGAATGTCTAACTTTGTATTTAATATTTTTAGCTATAGAAACCGTGCACACTCTGCAGCTAAAGTCCGACTCCGTAGACTGAAAACACCCTCATTGTTCAAATCAGCCTAACGTTTTCATACGAAATCAGATTTTCATGATTTAAGTACCATTGGAAAGATCTCAACAAGATCTAGACAATGAGAAGTCCATCAGTAGAGTTTGAAATGGAAAATAATGAAATAAATTGCTGAAAAGAAGCAACATTCAACTTGGGGCACCAATTCCAAAGCAGGTATAAGTTCTTTTGATTTTTCCTTTGAGAACTTGTTTCATTAATACAAATTCTTATTTTTGTGTGTAAATATCATAACTAGAGAGATTGATCACCTCTCTCCTTTGATAATCTTACATTCCATTGCAGAAAAAGTATTAGCTTTTTTGCAGGTTCCAAGAGGAAGGACAAATGACTACAAGAGAATGGTGTCTCTCTAAGAGACCAATTTGTTTCATAAGAGGATGATCAGCAAAAAAGAGGAAATATGTTGATGGAAAATCAGATCCAAACACTTGAAAAACTTTCAGATACTATTGTCTCCATCACATCCATAGCTCATAATAAACCATTCACCTCATTTCACTTCATATTTTCCATTTACATTCACATCCACTTTCCATTTCTTTTCATCCATTCATAACCCAAAAAATAAAATCAAGAGGCTCATTCATATGCTTATTGCCCATTGCCATTTCTTCTCTCCATTTCGATCTTCCATTTTCATCTTCCATTTGCTGTCATTTTTATTTCGCAAATAAGCCCTGCTTCAATGCAAATTATTGAGTCCATAGTCCTTTGAGTATAAGTTCTTTGTAAAAACACCTTGAGGCTTGCATGCCTTAATGGCAAGTCCTCATGCTGAGAAACAATGGGAATACATTAATGTCCCTTGTTCATCAGATCTTCTAGGTGACTCGACATCGACAAATTCATTCGTACCTAGCAAGATGTGTTTGGGCATCTTGACTCTCATTGTCATCAATGGTGAGAGTTCTCGTGTTGACTAGTGGAATCCATTAATGGCCACTAAGCCAACAATTTCCTACTATGTTCGACATCAGAACATCTTTTCACATAGTAGGAATTGTGCCAACGAGTTTTGAAGACATGAAGACTATTATTTTCAGCATTTTGGAGCAGATTCAACAAGTTTTAGTAGAAGCAATAAAAAGTCATCTTATCTCTCTATCCATGACTCCTCTTGTTCAACAACTTAAAGAAGAATATCATCAGGATTTTTCAGCCACCACACATACAACTCATCCATTCCGAAGGGTAAGTGAAGGTACATCATTTTCTAACTTTTGACCATAGAATTCCATAAAAAGCTAGAGAGATAATTGTTGGAAAAACATTTATCTTCCTCATTTCATAAAATTGTGAATAACATCAGTTGGGGGGAGAATACATTCATCCTCATAGTTTTTCCATATCCATATCATATTCAGGAGCCCACATACTTCCAACATATATTAATTATTACATTGCTATTATGGGCATACAATGGCTTTTGAAAAAGTGCTTAAAGAATAAATGAGATACAAACAAAATCAAGGTTATCACACAAGAACCAACCATCATGCAATCCAATAAAGATATACTTTGCAACAATAATCAAAATATCATTATGCAAAGTTCAAAAATCAAAATAGAAGGAAACAACAAAAAAAATGGTCGTAACAGAAGAACCAACCATGTTGCAATTCGAGTAAAACACTTTGCAAAAATATGAAGTTATCAAATGATACCATGCAAAGTTAAGCCAAAGCTCAAAGGTCAAACGAGTTAATGTAATATATAGTGCATGCGTACATGCAATAGATTCAGTTGGGCGGTATGTTGAGTCTCGAAAATGTCATTCATTTCCATTACACTTTCACTATTATGTCCATTATATCACCTCCATTTCACCTCCATTTTACCACTATGTCACCACATTCATTCCGCTTTCATTATCATTGGGCCACATTTATGTTTTTCCAAACTTTATTAATTCCAAGGCTTTTAACTAAATTTGTGGTTCAAAATTAGAAAATAATGTGCATATGCTTATACCTAACAAATGGGTTGAGATTGTTGACATGTGTAGGTTGAAAGGAGGCTTCTAGAAGACCCTTATGTGGCACTCTAAGGCCAAATTCGAATTTGAGTGGAAATAATCATGGGATCATGAGGATATGTGTCACATCTCCTAATTGTATTGTAACTCTAAAAAGACATGTGTCTTATCAATTCCTATTTTGATTAGGACTCTAGAGGTAGAGGAATAAATTCATGGATTATCATTAATGAGATGGCTCTCATCTTTTTGTATAAATAGGAGATCTCTCTCCTTCATTAGTTAGTTCTTAAGCTTAGCTTATGAGAGTCCTTTTAAGTCTTTTTAGTTGTAGTTCTTCCTTCATAGATTTTGAAAGCTTTGGAGAACTTTGTTGTACTTTGTGCTTTTGAAGAATTTGAATAAAGCTTTGATGTTCTCAACATGGAAGGAGATGTGAAGTAGATGTCATGGAGCACATTAGAATGTAAGGTAGAGTAGATTTCATTTCGTAAATATTGCTTTGTAGAATGTAAGCTAGAGTAGATTTCATTTTGTAAATATTTCTTTGATTTGATTTGATTACTTTCAAGTTTGATAGATTAGATTTTTCATTCATGCAATTTTAATTCATGCAAGTGTGCTCAATTTTGCTTTGATTTCATAGGTGGCAGAGGGCCCATGCCTTATATAGTTGTCATTTAATTTTGCATTTAATTTTGTTATGCTTATGTATATTAGCTGTACATAAATTGCTTTCAAGTTGATTGTAGATTAGTGATGCACATAGCCTTTTAATGAATAATGACATGATAGAATCATCTTGTCCTTTTGCTGAAGCAGCAAGGATACTAGGTCTCATAGTCACTAGCTCATTGTTTGGTTATTGCATTTTATCTTGATTGAACTAATGACACGATAGAATCATCTTGTCCTTTTGCTAAAGAAGCAAGGATACTAGGTCTCATAGTCATTAGTAAACCAACAAGAACAAAACCCCAAAAACAACATAAACTATAAAACAACGAAGTAAGAAAAAGGTTAACTAAGCACATA